>CM035357.1:634973-702473 GCA_020137815.1 Hormiphora californensis
TTGGGGGGGCGTTTCCCCATTTTTTTTTTTCCCTTTTGAGCCAGTTTAAAAGTTCCCCTTGTCGGGTGTAAAATGCTTTGCAAGTAACGTTTTGGGAATGATTTTTGAGCATTTAAAGTTTTAAATCCCCCGACCCCTTTGGTATTTGTAATGGAGATGTGGGGCTGATTAGTGAACAAGGGGCCCCTCCTTGATGAAATGATCTCGATCACGGGCCTTTTTGGAGAACTTGAAAAGAACGGTGACTGAAAAACCCAATAATCAGCATAAATAGTGAAGAGTTGACATGATCAGTCAAAAGCCCCCTTTTCTTAATTGAATATTAGTACTGCAAAATTTTGTTTCTTTTTAGATCAAAGTGATTTGAGGCATTGGGGGGGATATTAAAGAAAAAAATTGGACCCAATAACCCTTTATTGAGAATGTAACAGCCCCCCAACCCACTTTTCCCACGTGAGGGTGGATCACGGTAGGAGTGACGGCGGAAAAAATCCAATGTGTCTCCCCCTGGAATCAGTTTATGCTAAAATTTGGTTTTTACAAAATAATCTTTACCAAAGAGGGAAAAAAAATTCCCCTGAAATTGGGAGGGGGTCTATATCGAAGGAACGGGAATTCATTCCGTTCATGAAAAGAATTTTGGTGGCTCTGATTTTTTTGTCAGGAATAAAGATAGACATAGTGGAGAACCCGCCAAGTTACGTTCCACCACATGGCAAACTAGGGTTTTAGGGGGGCCCCTTTTTTTTCCCCGCACAGGGATGAGATCAGAAAAGAGAACAGACCAGAAAATAGATAAAAGGGAAGGCTGAAAGGGAATATATTTCAGAAAGAGGGGGTTTTGGGGAGCTAGGAGGAAGCAAAGAGGGCCGGGTGAAAGGTCTACTAAAAGTAAAAGTTCACGTCCGTGTACCCTTTGCTGCACGTGTGACACGTGACGGTACAGTTCCTTCCTAGGAACATTACAGACCTGGACACACGTTGAAGAATACCACCCTTCTGAATCCAATCGAAATCTGAATTCTGAAATTTATTTGAAAATACTAAAGTTAACCTAACCCTAAATCCAATTACATGAATTAGGAACTGACGATGCGTTTTATCAAATTTGACTAGTAATGCATCTTGGTTCCGTAACCAATTGATGTCAAGTCGCTTCAAGCTCATGTTCTCTATTTGAGATCGAGAGTGGTGCGACTGGTCATGCAAAGAGGGACCCCCTGTTTACCTTTAACATCCCAGCACCACAACTGCTACACCTGTTACCACAAGGGCTCTCTCTCACTCACATACACACACTCTCTCTCGCTCTCTCTCTCTCTCTCTCTCTCTCTCTCTCTCTCTCTCTCTCTCTCTCTCTCTCTCTCTCTCTCTCTCTCTCTCTCTCTTCTCTCTCTCTGTCTCCCTACCCTTTTCTTGTACGTTAAATGCACGTGTCTAAAACAAACAAGCAGCATGGGTCCCCAGAACACGCTGCCGTGTGCCCACTATCATAACACACACAGAGGTCAGAAAGAGAGAGAGAGAAGGTCAGAAAGAGTGAGAGAGAAGGTCAGAAAAAGTGAGAGAGAAGGTCAGAAAGAGTGAGAGAAAAGGTCAGAAAGAGAGAGAGAGAGAAGGTCAGAGAGTGAGAGAAGGTCAGAGAGTGAGAGAGAACACTTGGTTCGATAGCACCCCACTTTTTATTGGTGGAGAGAGATGATCATGAGGAGAGGGTTTGTGCATTTCACTGCATTCTGTTTACCCAGAACAGGCACCGGGAAATTGTCCTATCTTCCCATAATAATATTTGACGGCCACCGATGAGAGGATGCCAGGTTGTGGCGGACTTTGAATCGTTTGGCAGCCAAAACAAGACATTACCAACCAGCTAACATCAAGGATTGAGATGTCACATGATAGTCATGACTCGCTCTTATTCTCAAATACCCCACCATTTCTCTGTATTTGTATATGTCCTCCTCTCTCTATCTCTCTATCTATCTATCTATCTCTCTCTTCTCTCTCCTCTCTCTCTCTCTCTCTCTTTGGAACTCCACCCTTCCCTGTCTTAGTGTTTACATCATAGGCTTATATACGAACCGTACACGTGTTCTCTCGGTGTACAATAACTGGGGTTCCGTACAGAAACATATAGAGAAAGAAAGGGAAGGGGGAGTTAGATGGGGTTAGAAAATAGTGAGAACAGAGTGTGCCGCCGCCACCCGCTTTCTGAGTAGCCATCAAATGGAATGCTGCGGGTGTGTAAGTGCACTGTTTGACAAACGTACAACCACTTATACCTTCTACCCATTATTTCCTGAATAGAAAACCCGCGAGAGTGCAATTATCAGATGTGACCTTGATTTTTAGGGAAAATGGGTCATTCTCTCTCTCCATCGCTCTATCGTTCTCTCTCAATATCGCCATCAGCCATACGTCTCTCATTACTCCTTCACTCCCTTTCATTCTCTTGCTCCCTCTTTTTCATTCATGCAATGTTCTCTCCCTCCCTCTTTTCTCTTCTCTCCAGGCACTCGCGCTCACTATAATCGGATTTCCTGCACTTGGGCCTCTCTTTCTCTCTCAGTTCGCTCTCCTTCTTTCATAGAGTGGACGAAGAGAGATGCCTACTCATACTCTCTCTCTCTCTCCCTCTCCCTCTCTCTCCCTCTCTTTCCCTCTCTCTTTCTCCTCTCTCTTCCACTCTCTATCTCTCTCCCTCTCTTTCTCACATGGGATTGACCAATAGCGTGAGAGGGTGTTGTGGTAATGGGCCAATCAGCTTGGCAGCCGAGTGGCACTTGACGAGCCAATAATTACAATGATTAGAGGTTTGATTTGTTGGGCTTTATGAGCACATGACCGCGCTCTCAGCCCACCACATGCCGTGGGCGAGCACTGCTACATGTCACGTGAGGTGCCCGCTAAAATCACGTGACAGCACCACGTGTTACGAGAAAGAGGGAAATAGTCAGGGCGACCGGATCCATTTACCGCTAGGATTGTGTTAATGGTTTTACTGAGAGTACTAATTGGAACCCCACGTGACCGAGGGGTGTAATATTTAGTCAGAAATAAATCTGACAAGAGATTGGACCACTTACAACCTCTAAATGACCATCTTTCGGCACTAATTGTTTTTAGTGGTGTTCACGCTCCTGTACTACAAGCACAGACAGACGTTGTCAGTTTCCTCTCCCCCATTCTATAAAAGAATCTCTCTTTCCATATATCTCTCCCTTCCTCTTCCTTTCCGTCTCACGCAATCAAGGTTCGTTAAAGCCGATATACCACACCCTGATATACAACAGAGAGATGGAGAGATGTTGGTACTTGTATCTACTCTTTGCCAAAAAGGCATGCTGACACATTTTGTTTACTCACCCTAAACTTATGATGCAAGCGCTTGGAGAGAACTCATACCTCGCATTCAACAACCACATTCCTTACATTCTCCCCGCCCTGGTCAGACCAGAAAATTAAAATACTCAAAAGTGAACCACAAATGTGAATTCTTTTCCTTTTTCTCATAATCTCAGAGATTTATTTCCCGGTAATTATGGAATGAATAGAGTCTTGGATAATTTATCACTCCAGCGCATGTATGTCTTTGATTATTGATTCAGATATACACTTACACCCGAGTACCCTATAGTGCATTCTCTGGTGACCGTTCATTGTCAGGATTCCCTTGTTCTCGGTGGACTATCAGTCATATTTGTAGTACTACTCACGACTGCCTCTTATGTGTCCAATTCTTGTTACAAATGTGCGAAGTACATTTACGGAAGGCGCGACGACACGGGAATGCCAGAGATGCGCTCTGAGGCAAATTAACCCCGCGCGCGCGGCTCTAACGTGGTTCAAAGAAAGTTTTACGAAGGAGCACAGAGGAGTCCGTGTGTGTGTGCGCACTTTTTTAAATTGGCGTCCATCTTTGTTTGTTATCACGCGTGTTCATTGTTGAACCCTTTTAACCTTTTTAAAGTTGATTGCGATGGACAACGACGTGTCCTCGACGATTGATTACTCTCACTATATTGAAAATGAGAATGAAAACCTCCCCGCAACTTCCATTCACAGGCATGCTCAAGCTGGATATCACACGACCAGCGTGGGCGAAAAAGTAAGTCTGTCAAGCTCATATCGTTTTGAAAACTTTGATTATTGCATCATGCCATCATAGTCTAGATGTTAACTTGTTTATACCTCAGCTTGTCCCTGGAATCACCATCGATTTTGATCTTGCTGATCCGTACTTCAATGAATTTAAACCCGGTGAATACAGCAGCTTACATGACCCTCACTTGAAAAACTTCCTGAACAAAAAGTCCGTTCGGATTTGCCTGATGAAAAACAAACTGCTCACCAAAAACGGGGAGGTCCGCTGTACTCTTCACGAATTCAACCGATTCCAGGTTGGCAGTGAATTCAAATTATACCGTTTTCTGTTTCAATGTTTCATAACATTCTTCTTAAACTCACGGTCTTCTCCCCACTTCCCAGAGAAACCTGAAACACTACTTCAAGACACAGAAACGAATCGCTGCAAACTTGGAGAAAAAGTTTTATGTTGACCCCCGAAAAACCATTCGAAATAAACTGAAACAGGAACGACTCTCCAACAGAATTCAGGTAAAATTAACTCTCAGCCAGCATAAAATAAATACACTTTGACTGTCGTCCAGCTTGTCTGTAAAATTGATCTTACACCTGTTTCCTCCCTCTCAGCACAACTTGAAAATAGCAGAGGCAAGAGCTCGACACACCGAATTCAACATGAGGCGACGGAGGCAAATCCTAAACGGGATCATTCAAAAGGATAAACAGGCCGCCGAGGTGGGTCTATAGATCGTTTATTCATGTTTTTACATTGTTTGAGCTATACTGATATTTTCTAAATTCTAGGAGTTGGGAATTGCTTATTGCTAATCCAACCTCTCCGTCTTAGTTGATCCGTCGTGTGCGTCTGGAGAGGGACGAAATGGAGAGTCAGGCCCAGATGGAAACTAAACGAAGGGAGTTGATTAAGATTCGACTAGACAGCACTGATATTATCCGGCGATGCTCCATCATAAAGCGGATCAAGCAGAAAGAGAGGATTGTTTCACAGAAGATGCTGATAGAGAAACAACGCCGTATCAAGCAGATCTCCGCTCAAGTACGTTTCAATGCCCGTTTCAATTATCTGCTTGTCAGTTTTTATGTTCTAACCCACGAAACAGGGTCTAACTAGGCAACTTGTCAGCAAGTTGAAAATGTTTTAAGTCTTGACACATGTCCCTTTTTAGAGGTGGCAGTGGCATCAGGAGAGAATGAATGTGAAGGATAAAGAGTTGATTAAGTTCCTGAACGAGGAAACAGATAAGAAGAAGACCCGTATGGAATCAATCTACAGTCGAGCACAACATTCCGAAGAGAACAAAAATGTTTGCAATGGTAAGGTTTTTTACCTCGTACCTCTAACCCCATACCAGAAATTTCCAACCCCGTACCTCCTTCTAACCCCGAATCTCTTTCTAACTTCGTACCTCTAACGTCTTACCTCTGTCCTCTGACCCCGTACCTCTTTCTAACCTCCTATCTTTTCTTAGAGCGGCAAAAATGTGTCTTTGAGGAACACCAGAGGATTGAAGACACCCACTTGGTGGAGGCGAGACAATGGGAAGGAAAGGTGTGCGATAAAAGGGCGAAGGCAGCAGCTAAATGGAGACATAAGATGAACATCAAGCAGACTGTTGCTGACAGTCGTATGGCTGATATCGAAAAAAGTAAATGTGAGAGGAAGAAGAATGCCCTGGAGAGAAAGAAGGACCAGGTTAGTCATCTAGTTTCTAAAAAATGGGTTTCAAATGTTTAGATGATGATCACCTTCAGTTTTTTTCACTCCTGCACTTTTATTTAGATTGCCGAGAGTTTGAAAGAATTGGAGAAGATGAATGTGACGGTGCTTGGTACCACTGGTTATGGATCTCACGAACTGGCGAATATTCACCGTGATGCCTCCAAAATCAGGTTCGTACAAGATCCTCCTCCTTCCTAGTTCCCCTTAGTTCCTCTAACAGTTATACAAATAACACACACTAGGTATTCACTTATTAACCCACTCACACTTTGAACCTGCAGATTTTCTGCCTACTACGATCCTGGCCGGGACACAATCGATCCATGCCGAACCACCCAGTTCCACTCCTACTTCAAGCCCCTCCACGTCATTCACGCCAAGTATCTACCTGGTTTGTCGCCTCCCCCAAGAAAGGTTGATACACGGCCTGCTCGGAAAGTCCGAATAAAGAAGCCTCCTGTAACGATTGTGGATGAACCAGTTCCAGTGAAGAGCACTAGTACCGTGGATTCCTCGACCAGTAGCGTGCCAGATAGTCTGCTAGAGGAACTCTTGTCAGACCTGCTGCAGGAGGAACTGGAGGACGTTGTTCAGGAGTGTCTGGCCGAGGAGGAGGGAGAGGAGGAAGTGGCTGAGTACAGATCCGTACAGAGAACTTATGTCCAGTCTAACTTCTCCCTCACCTCGGACCAAGAATCCAGTACTGCTTACAGAGAGAGTGTGGGTACATGTGGATCTGAGTTTGACATGGATGACCTTGTGATGGATGTGGTGGCCAAACTAATGGCCTGTCTGAAGGGATCTGTGGACACTGACAGTGTATATAGCGGCCAAACTAGTACAACAGACTGCACAACTCGGGATGGAGAGTCCATCGTTACTGACATCGTTCTGAGACTTATCGCCACCATCCAGCACTTCACACGGGAATCAGAAATGACAGTTTCACAATCCATTCAAAGCATTCTATCCTCCTCAGCCGATTCTTGCACAAGTCGTAGCACACTCAA
This sequence comes from Hormiphora californensis, assembly GCA_020137815.1. Taxonomy (NCBI): domain Eukaryota; kingdom Metazoa; phylum Ctenophora; class Tentaculata; order Cydippida; family Pleurobrachiidae; genus Hormiphora; species Hormiphora californensis. Next base: position 641,811 of record CM035357.1, read on the forward strand.
AGATCTGCACACACGGGCTCAGTTTCTTTTGAACCACGCTCTTGACGCGGCCAAGTTAAAGCTCCAGTTCAGAGGTTACAACTACATGACGTGGAACATTCTGGAGGACTGTCTGAAGAAGGCCAGGAGTAAGATCCTGAGAGAGAATCCGTCTAGAGTAGAACAGTTTACTGACGTAGAGCTGGTAGAGTGGATAATGGAGGAGACAAAGGTGTTCCTTCAATCTGCTACTGCCCTTTTGTACGAGGCAATGCACGGACCTGGCCAGACTCCAGACAACAAACTACTGGTTGAGGACTGCTATCTGGACCAACTAAACAAGGCCCTAGGATCCCAAGCCTTCATGTTTGAACAGGAAGAAGCTCTGGATGAAGCCCTAAAAACAGGCGATGTTGCAAAGTTTGCAGTGTTGCTGGTGAAGAAAACACTGAACAATGCTGTAATGGGGATCCCTCGTCGCAGCAGTGTCATGTTGGCCCAGGCTCTCAAGGAGTCAGACTATGACCTGGCAGGCTCTCTATTGTCGGCCAAGGCCATCACGGTGGCCCACAGAAAAGTCCAATTAGAACCCGCCAAGACGAGTGATGGGGCTGGGTTCCGGGATGCCTACCACAAGGGTGATCTAGAGACCGCAGGGACTATCTTAGCCACCCGTGCTATGCAACATGCCATGGATATCCACCCATCAGAATCAGATCCACTGGAAAGTAGTCTCTCCTCTATGGTGTTGAAGAATGCTTTGGAGCAGGGGGATCTTGGACAGGCCTCTGACATCATAATTGAGCAGGCACTTCGTGAAGCGCTTTGTTACGCTAACACACCCACACAAGAGATTTCTCTGGAGGACGCCCTCAAGTTTGGAGATTTGGACGTTGCTGGCACGATCATGGCCGTAACTGCCCTTGGGTCTGGTCTGGAGGAGGTACTGTCTGCGGACAAGACAATGACTCCCAGCAGCATCAACCTTGAAACAGCCATGGCAACTGGAGATTTCAACAAAGCTGGTGTCATCCTGATGTCCCGGGCGCTCAGGGGAGGTTTTAAGGAGATAGACGATGCTGTGGCAATGAGGAGGGAGAGTAGTTTACTGTTGGAGGATGCCCTGTATACTGGGGATCTGCCTACAGCAGGGGACATTATTGTCAAGAGAGTACTGAAAAGTGGCTATGTCTGAGGTTGATGAGGCGTCAGCAGCGAAGATTCTCTGTTCAAATAGTTCTATGATTCTCAGAGAGTCACTAGAGAAAGGGGACCTGGAGACAGCAGCCCCAATTCTTGTCAACCGAGCCCTATGGAAAGCTATGGAGGATGGCGGAGAGGTCAGTCAAACAAGCAGTGAGGCACTAGATGAAGCCTTGAAAACTGGAGAGTTGGACGTGGCTGGAGAAGTCCTAGCGCAACGTGCTTTACGTAGTGGGGTAGACGAAGTGTCTCCAACCCCACCCTCAAAAACACCTAGCGATTTGGTTCTGGAAGAATCTCTGGCTGCTGGTGATTTGGAGACTGCTGCTGGAATCATGATGGAGCGAGCATTCCGTACCTCACCCATTCCCGAGGAACCTTCGGAAATGAAAATTCCTTCCTTCACGGCGTCAGATCGGACCATTCCTGAGCCGATATTGTCAGACGTTGTGGTTACACCAGTGGAGTCGATCCAGACAATCAAGTCCGAGGAGGATCACAAGGAGCCCGAGAAGAGGTACCCTACCCTTGATGATGGTGTGTACTTCCTGGAGCAGCTTCTCCTACCCACTCACACTAAAACTGATCAATTGGAGCGGGGCCAACTTTTCTCTGAGATCCGAGCAGATGTTGCATGTGAGGAGATGGGCTTCACCCTCGCCAAAGATGGTGATGAAGGCTATACGTTGCTAGGGAAACATCTGAAGGAATCCAACTGGTTCGGGGCGGCCGAGGGTGTCGTTAGAGTTCTAGGGGATGCAATTACTAAAGCTACCGAGGATTACTCTGATACGGCTCGATTTGTAACTCTTCTCTCATTGTTTGTTGTTGACTCGGCCCTAGCCATCCTCAGAGACAGCCAGCCTCGTTTCCAGCCCGCAGCTGGGATGGGCGATGCTGTATTGGATCACATTCGTGAGACCTTGGGTTCTGTCGGGATCATGAATGAAACTCCAGTGGCAAGTGTTATTGGGCAGTGCCACAAGATTCTGATGGGTGCAACTGAGAGCGAGGGCCAAGCTACGGAATAGGAGCAGTCTGGAGCTTATGGACGCCTGCAGGACAGGCAATCCATTCAGGGCCGGGGAAATCTTGGCCAGCAAGACATTGAGGAAAGCAGAAGATCAACTCCGGGATATCGACCAGTTTAGGAGTACTTCAGACATCCTGACCGAAACCCCAAGCACACCTATCAAACCGAAGAGATCCAAAAAGAAGATCAACATGCGATGGATTGCCAATGCCATCCCGAGTCTCCTCGACTTCCAAAACCAGTCTATCTAAACCGACTCACTCTTCGTCGAGTTACGAGCCCATCCGAGATATGCTGCTAGCAGAGGAGAGAGAGGCCCACATCTCTCGTATCGTATCCACCTCCAATACCTCACTACCCTCTGAAGGTAGAGAGGAGTCGCAGCAGTTTGCACGACGTATCTCCTGACACCTCACTAGCTTTATCGGAGGGTAACCTCACCCACGGGTACGTGAGAAAGATCCAAAGTAAGGAACACGTGTACTATATCGACTCAGTGGGGCAAATCAAGAAGAAAGCAAAGAAGAAGAAGTCTTCCCGTAGTAGGCGATCGTTAACTAAGGACGATCTAAACCTCCACCGGGATCAGGAGCAGGATGACCTCCCGTCTGATGAGCCAAAGGCCATCTCCTCAGAGGTTGACCTAGTGCCGACTCCACCTGGCAACGTGCCCAGTGACGCCTCTAGGAAGTCCATTGAGGTAAGGAGGAGCAGTTTCAAGAGACGGGAATCGAACCTCCAAATGATCGCTGTCATCAACTCCTCATACACCAACATGCACCGGAAATCAGGGGATGTGTCCAAGACAGTCATCGATCAGGACGGCGGGGCTAGTTCTAGTGAGGACAAAGCAAGGAGGAAAAGTATTGATGAAATGCTGTCGGAAACTGACAGGGAACTGATCAAGAAACTTTCAAATAAATCGGCAACAGGAGACCAAAGCGATAGTGATGATGAGAAATAGCTACCAGACAGGATCTGATTTTATTAATATCTATCGAATATAACACTTTTAATTTCACAAAACCAAACTGTCTCCATTCTCATCTCATGATAGTAAACACTACAAGGGCTAGAAACACCCAACTTGGTCGAAGTAGTGAGGTGGCCCTTGAGCTGCATTCTGGTACTGAGGGGTACCACCTGTTACGGGCAGTACACGTCACCGTAGTGTTCCCCTTTATCTTGTACCCGGACTCACATCCAAACGTCACCGTGTCACCTATAATAACAGTATGGGTTAGAGAAAGAGGGGGAGAAAGAGAGAGAGAGAGGGCTACAGTATGAACATGGTTTAGAGAGGCCAGAGGGAAGTACAAAAAGTATTTGTAGCTCGCTACCAGTCCCTTGCCAGTGCGTCTAGTACGCTCCGGAGGCTACCAAGCAGGGAAGGGTTATAACTAGGTACCTGTTATGAAAGGAGCATAGGTGTCTGATCGTTTCTTGGTGGTAGTTGTCCCCTTCCCTACTCGACTAGTAACATCGTAACACCCCGGCACGCAGGTTACTAAGTTACCCAAATCGGACCAGGTTCCTCCATTACACACTGTAGTGGACTTGCCTCCATCTCCCTGCTTTGTTGTGTACCTGCAGGGTATACAATGAATCAAACCACCTTATAGACCTGCCTCTAACCACCCTACTAAACTACCTCTAACCACCCTAAATACCCATCTCTAACCACCCTACTATAAACCACCCTATGTTCCCATCTCTAACCACCCTATTTACCAGTCTCTAACCACCCGATTTACCCGTCTCTACAGGAGATGACGGAAGAGAGGGAAGAGCTTGCCAGGACTGGCGCTGTATTTGGGGCGGCGGATAGGGAGTCTGTTCTGTACTTGATGGCCCAATTATGTGTCGCATCAACAGGTATGGGGGAACAGCCCTCTGGGAGTTGGGTTAATTAATTGGGACAGATTAGGGCCTCTGGGAGTAGAAGGGCAAGTTGGGGAAAAGGTTGGCATTATTTTAGAACATCCTTCTGTGAGAGGGATAAGTTTGGACACTAGTTGGTATAGTGTGGACTGTGGAGGAGTGTTTTTAGTAGGATGAAGGTAACAAATCTGTCAGGCCAATGCTCTGACAGTACAAAATAGGTTCCTTACCGCTACACCATATAGTCTGTTGGCTGAAAATGTCAGGGACAAACTTCCCATTGCTGCTACACTTTATCTCTATAGTATTTTGTTGTGAACCTGGGAAGTGGGGAATAGAAAGAGATAGAAAAGATAGAGAAATATCATGCATAATGCCAAGAACTGCAGTACTGCGGTTTTTATCCACGCCCAGAAGTTTGTTAGAATTGCCATAAAATTTCTTAGAATCGCCATAAAATTTCTTAGAATTGCTATAAAATTTATTTGATAATTAGTAATAAATACATGCATGTACCTGATTTTAAAAAGAGAAAATCAAGTTTTCAAAAAACAATCGTTTCACAAAATTGATTGATCATATTGTACCTGATTTTACAAAGTCAATAGTGGTAGTGTCCACACTGTCAACTATTCTAACTGAGTTTACCCATACATGGGAGCTGTTCTTGCACCTGAGGTGGTGGGATAGTTGAGACACAGGAGGTACATTACTCAACAAGGTTTTGTCGAGAGGGGAGGGGGCGTGGCCGGGGAGGTACCGATCATTGGGCTTGTTGAAGTGGGATGCAATCAATCGATTATTGGTATCTGGACCTGGGTGATCCCTCAGTTTGGTACACGCCCATTCACCGTGTGTGTGTACTGCACGGAGTCATGACGTCACAATGCTATTGATCGCACCGCTGCAGCTCAGCTCCTACACGCACACACACTGCTTTATGGGTGTGTCTCACCAAATTGACACCAAAATTTCAAACTCGGAGAATTTCAAAAAAAATTATATCATCTGAAAGCGGGTAAAGGACTGATCATTTCGGTATGTCGCGTCAGTTTAATTGATTATTAATTAATTAATTATTAATTAATTAGCGACCGTAACATTGGTAACGACCGTAACGTTTCGGTCGTTACAGTGTATTCTATTTAAAATTACACATAAAATGGTCGTAACAACCGTAACGTAACGGTCGTTACATATGTAACGACTGTAACGTAACGGTCGTTACATTTGTAATGACCGTAACGTAACGGTCGTTAAATTTGTAATGACCGTAACGTTTTACCACCGTAATGTTACGGTCGTTACCAAAAATGACCGTATTTTGTAACGACCGTAACGTTACGGTCGTTACATTTGTAACGACCGTAACGTTTCGGTCGTAACATTTGTAACGACCGTAACGTTTCGGTCGTTACATTTGTAACGACCGTTACGTTACGGTTGCTGTTACGGTCGTTACAAATGTTACATCTCCAGAATGTTCAGGCAGCCACGGCCATACTTTTTGGACTAAGGCTTCAGAATTCAGACAGGAGAAAGTACTCAGTCACAGCTACCGCTGAGTACCAGTTTCAACTTCGTACGATAACTACAACTGATTCTATGATCGTTCAAAAATGCGTTACGGTCGTTACGGTCGTTACGTCAACGCCAAAAAAAGGCTTTTTTTGGCATATTTTGCATCATAATTCAGCTCAGTGATGCATAACTATCATGATATTTAGTAATTCAGTAGTTCAGACATTTTCTGACAGTTTGGTACCAAAATTAACAAAATTGGCCAATGTTTAGGTGGTCTACGGACCTGTACAAAATTTCCAAACTCGAGGTGTCAATTTGGTGAGACACACCCTTATAGCTTATAATAGCCGCATCCAAAGCATTATAAGTTTGGAGAAAGATAATAATAAGAGTTCATGATGAGATGAGTTTAGTTACGAAGTCACCCCTATTATTGCTCCGTGAGCTTGTGTAGGGGTAGTTTCATTACCAAGAGATGTCTAGGATTATAGTCAAAATGGTAGGGTGGTTGATCCCTGAGACGCTGTTACTCAGCCAGTGCAGCTGTGGTACAAATGTGGTACAAATCTAAAAAGAGGCGGCTCACATTCTAAGATTCTAAAACTCGAAGAGGCAGGTATGTCATATCTTACTTTAGTACAGCAGACTCATCTGGTGACCAAGATGTTGTCTTTAGAGCTCCACCGGTATCTGTTACTATCTGACTAGAAGCTGTGACTAGGTTCTCGCTGGCACACGAAGTATCATACTGACCAGAAATAGGAAGTAGGAAATCTGAAGGGGTTTCAGTAGTGCAGTGACAAGATGAGATGAGATGTTTCTGGAAACAAATTGGAAAGAAACTGTTGTTTATAGGTACCTGGGGTAAAGAGAAAAACAACCCAATACATGGTTTGAAAACAACAAGACAAAAACTTCACTCAGCTGACTATACACAAGGGGGCCTGTCTTGAACAAATCGCTTTATACACTTCCTGATCTCTCTCTCTCTCTCTCTCTCTCTCTCTCTCTCTCTCTCTCTCTCTCTCTCTCTCTCTCTCTCTCTTTCTCTCTCTCATTCTCCATATCTCTCTCTCTCTCTCTCTCTCTCTCTCTCTCTCTCTCTCTCTCTCTCTCTCTCTCTCTCATCTCTGTATCCTAACCTCTCCTCTCTTCACCCTCACTTTTCCCGTCTTTATTTTCAGTCTGTCCCCCACCTGCATAACTTGCAATCATCGAATAATCAAACTCCAGCACGTTAACACTGATTCGCCTAAGATAGTTCAGCCGGAGAGTCAATACATTCTTCAGAAATGTCCTAAATCTATTGCTATGGAATGTATAAATAATGGGATTACATGCCACATTGAGAAAGTATATCTCAGATTGGAACCACAAGAACCAAGAGGGAAGGATGTTGTCATGGTGAAGTGTCTTTAGCACATTGTCCACAATCTGGGGTGTAATCGAGAGAATGAAAATAAAACTAACACTGGACACCATGAAAACTGTCTTCCGAGTCACATTAAAACTCTGGCTTGTCTGACTAACAATCTTTTTCCCGATATTTACAATAATTTCCCGGGATCGGGAGAGTTCTCCTGCTCGCCATGGATAGTCCCGCGCCCAAGGGAGTTAGACGATGGATTGCCCAGGAACTGGCTGAGTTTTTTGTTTGGTGTTTTCTTTAAGGAATGATTTCCTGGGAGGAGGTAGATCGCCTAGTTCTGAGGGTCCTAACCCGTCCTCTCCCTCTGACTCCTCCTCTTCCTCCTGTCCCTCACTCTCTTCATCATCAGGTTGTTATCAGACTGGTGTGATCTAAACTGTCAGAGGAGGAGCTATTGACTTTATACATGGCTCGTGTTAGGGAGGGAGAAATCATGTTGAGTATGGGGGATGATGGTGACTTCCGGAGTGTATAAAATTCCTCCGCGCTCAATCTCCGTCTGATGCTGTACCGGGGTATGATTGGCTGCCGTCGTTGTACAATTTCTCTCATTGGAAACTCGTCTCTTGGAGGGGAAATGTCCTTCCCTTTACTCGCCAGCTGCTCAGAAGACCTCGCCCCAGAGATGACAGAGTGACCGGACCGTTTGGAGCTGTTTCTAGAGTTTTTCCCGTTGTTGTCCACTGAACACCACTCTTTTGAGACAAGATACGTGTCACCTGCCGACCCCCGTGCTTGGGTGTGTTTCATCTTTTTGCTGTTGTGCCGAGCTACAATTGCCAACAGAGCAAAGTTAGACACTATGATGGCGAGAAGGGCAGGAATAGAGACCATGAGAAAGACACCCTTGATAGCAATATCGTGTTTGTGTTCGGGGTGATCTGATCTACAGGAAAAGGTAGTACTCTCGTAAACGGGGTATTCTCCCAATTTTAGGATGCTGAGTACTACTACAGCAGTGGAGAGAACCCAGATTATTATGACTGTGATTATCACCGCTAATCGGGACACTGGTTGTCTCCTCGATCGGAGAGGATAGGCAACTGTGTAGACTTTGTGAAGGGCTATCATTGTTAGGATAAGCAGCTCGCTCAGAGAGGGGATGTACACTAGAATTCCACTGATATAACATATCACATCTCCCAACACCCACTCCCCGATTATCGTTGTTATGGCAACGGGAAGCCAGCCGGTTAGGGCAATCAGGAAGTCCGCAGCGGCCAGGTTTTGGAGCAGCAGTATTGAGATTCTATCGAATTCGATGGCCCGGTATTTGGCTGATATGATGAGGACTACCAAGTTCCCTAGGAAGGCCACAAGTAGACCCATGATGTTGTAGATGGACACGAGAATGATCTGAAGGAGTTCCACTGCCATGATGCTTGTGGGAGTCTGTGGGGGAAATCAGAATAAGAATATCAGCTTGAGAGTTATCAGCTTGAGAGTTATCAACTATCAAGTTGAAGTAAATCAGAATCAGCTTGGAAGTTATGACTTTCAGTTAGTAAATCAGAAGCAGCAAGATACTAAAATGGAACATTCTTTACAACTTTAAACGGATCCTATTGTATTGTTCATACGGGGGGCGCGGGGGAAGTGCAACAGCACAAGGATCCTATAGATAAAACTGAAAAGCAAAACACTAAAACAGTGTGCTGGAGCACTCTCGGAAAGATTGGGATGCTTAATAACATAATGTAGGCACGAGGAATAAATAAGAAAATAATATAAAATAAACATAAACGCTCTCTCTCCTTTTCTCTCTAAAACTCTCATTTTCCCTGTCGGTCACAGTGTTTCAACCACTACAAGTTTAGTCCTGTCATCGAAGACACTACTAAGACAGACAGGTTCCACGGCAATTTAAGCCAATAACTAAAAACAAACATAGAACGAAGGGTAGTTTGCAGAAAAACCAAAACATCCGACCTCATTTTGTATTTCTCTCCCCTCTATCCATTCTTTCTCTCTCTCCGTCTCGCTATCTTTCTCGGTCTTCCTCTATGTCCTCTCTCTCTATCCCTCCATCCTTTGCTGTTTGAGAGTTCCTGACAGTAGCATTAGATGTAACACCCGTAGCTTGCGCTGAGATGTCTCTCTCTCTCTCTCTCTCTCTCTCTCTCTCTCTCTCTCTCTCTCTCTCTCTCTCTCTCTCTCTCTCTCTCCTCTTTCTCCCTCTCTCTCTCTCTCTCTCTCTCTCTCTCTCTCTCTCTCTCTCTCTCTCTCTCTCTCTCTCTCTCTCTCTCTCTCTCTCTCTCTCTCTCTCTCTCTCTCCCTCTCTCTCCCCTCTCTTGTAGGGAGTGCCACTCAAAGACACGCATACTATGCGGCCTAGCCCCTACAATAAAGTCAATCTACTCGGTTGGGATGGTACCTACTGCAATGCGTGATGCAGGGATCAAGAGTTATCACTAATCACGGTACTCTTGACGATGTATTTCTAATAACTCCAACTGTCAGTGCTGCTTGTAGTCAAATTACCGTAATGAAAATACAGTAAGGAGCCGCGCACGGTGCATAACGCGCGGCAAAAAGTTCATGTGTCAGCACGTACTAGCGCCCTGATTGGTCACGGTTGCGCGTCGTCTTACTGTATCTTTAGTTTTCCATTACCGTTTTCCCACTACAAGCGACCGTGTAACTTGGATTAGGGATTGCCTTGTTCAACCCTATCTCTCTTCACGTCCCGAAAAATAGAAAGGTTTTGAGCAAAACAAGTACCTAGGGACTGGTATTGGTGTTTGTCAAAAGACCAAACCTATCTATGTACTATCAACAGGAGAGGATCCATTATACACAGGCTACAATAAGACAGATGACGTGTCACCGAGAGATTAGTGACGAGATTGAGACATTATACGAGGGCAAAGTAGATAGTAGAGGGAGTGAGACATTATAGAGGGCAAAGTAGAGAGAGGGGGAGAGAGAGAGAGAGAGAGGGAGAGAGAGAGAGAGTCACAATTTCCGACCCACTGGTAATTTATAGTATCAGTGGAAGAGACAGGCTAAATAGCACAAGTACTTGGTAGATGGCAGCTGTATTCTCAGAAGACGTGAGAGACATAGAGAGATTGTTACGTTAATTAATAGAGAGAGAGAGATAGATAGAGAGATAGAGGGTCCCTCTCAGAGGGATGGAGAGAAGAAAGATAGGTGTGTTTGGTACCTCATTATTACGATGGAAATATTACCACTTATCGGAAACACATAACGTATTGGCACCTGGAAAAATGAGAGAACTAGAAGGGGAAGAAGGAGAGTAAAGGCGAAGGTTGGCCAGGAAAATTATCGATATAAATGTTGGACTGGAGGGGTTGTTCGAACTTCGACATAAAAACATTATAATACACGTACACATATAAATTAGGATAAATTATAGGCCATTTAACCAATTAATGATTGATTTTCTACTGGTTTGACCTCCAATAACTGTCAGTGGTGGACTCTATTCATGTATTTGTATTTCGGACTACGGGTTTCGATGATCATGAAGTGCTCAGTTTTAGTATATTCGGCCCCAGATTTTCCCGCCCCGATCGCGATTTACCGAACGGATAAATTTCCCCCGATATTGCTGATGTCAACCCGATAAACTGGCACCCCAATTTACTGCACAAAATCCTTTCCCCTGACTTCAGAGCAACCCGGTAAATCGGGGCCTGACTGTCGCAGTAGTTCTAAAGGGCGGAACAGGTAGTAGATATACCTTAGCTTCCGCAACTTCCATGTATTTCTTTCCATCATTTAGTTTTCTAGCGACATTTGGAAGATGTTATATTTGACTCATCATACACATTTTACCTCCCGGACCGTTTACAATAATCGGCTACTGTGTCTCCTTCTCTGCAAGGTCTTCTTTATTCCACGATACAATGTGTGCTTTTTCGTGAACATATATTATCTTAGCTTGTTCCCTTTCCGTATCGAATGTCCCGAATTTTCTTTACCCCTTATATAATTTAGTTTTCCTAATGCTGTCCGACCAGTGCAGATGCAGCTGTTACTCCTGAATTCCTTTTTTCAATTTGATATTGGCTTATCCGAGATTGGAAATGGTAGTCTGAAACTCCCTATTCATTACCTATTCAGAGAGAGAGAGAGAGATTGGGAGAGAGCAAGGGAGATATTGGACCATGAAGCGTGCCGTGCATGGTTGGATGACATGTGGTTCATGACTCATGTTCGATCCTCACATCTTGTAGTGAGAAAAGAGAGAGAAAGAGAGAGTGAGTTAGAGAGATCGAAAGAGATAGAGAGATGGAGAAAAAGATAGAGTTGAGAAAGAGAGAACAAGAGCACATTTGATTAACATGTTCGATATTGAACATATGTGAGAAGTGCATGAATGGCTCCATAAAATACAACCTCCCACATAGCATACTCTGACAGCTGTTTCAGGACATGCCTCAGTTTTTTGTATGGAGGAGTACCCCACAGCAGTTTCAATCTTCATCACCAACTAAACTGAAGGGTACCACACAACAGTTTCAACCTTTATCATCAACTAAACTGAAGGGTACCCCGCAGCAGTTGCAGCCGGTGACCCCTCCCAAACTGAAGAGTACCACACAACAGCAGCCTACACCGCCAACTAAACTGAAGAGTACCACACAACAGCAGCCTGCACCACCATCTTTGTTTTGTTCTAACCCTCCTCCGGGGCGCGTTACTGGGACCGGGTCGAACAAGGCAACACCAACTAAATTGAAACGGAGTGTATCAGCACCGCCTCGTTCTAGACTGCCTGCCCGCTCCAGACTACCTCCCCCTACTGCAACAACACACTCAGGTCCACTATCGACCAGAGCAGTACCCTCTAGAACAGCACCATTACAAAGGCCCAAAATAAAAGACAGTATCGATGCAGGCCGGGAAAGTCTAAGGGAACAATTTGTGAGGACTGAGAAAAAGAGGGAGGTAGACCGGCAAGCATGTGCGGTCACGTCAGTTGAAATGTATCTAAGTAAGGTTTCAGACCGTCTCACAGAAGAAAAGGAAAGATTTGAGGAATACTTTAGATCATACATGGAGTTCCACAACGAGGAGAAGGATCGAATTGAAAGTCTTGAACTGAATGGTGAGCTACTACGGAGGGAAATACGCCAAGAGATCAGGAAGACACGGGGAGATATTGATGAGTTAGAACAGTCCCTTGAACAGCTGGAAGAGAGGTGTGAGGTGTATGCAACGCTGGAGACCCTCCTCGGAGGGGAGGAATCAGTGGTGGGGCAACTGGTCAGGGACATGCGGAACATGGAAGAAAATAACTTTGCGCTGTTCGAGGAGGGACAGGAGAAGGAGGTTAAGCTTATTGAGCTGAGACAAAAACTGAGAGATATGATGCACAAGTACGTGTAGACGTTGTATTACATGGTCTCTTATATAGTCGGTATAAGAAGTGTTTGGGGGCCTTTTACACACTGTTTAATGCTGTTATTATAGGAACTGTTTAATGCTGTTATTATAGGAACTATGATTTCACGTGAGAGGAAGATAAATAGAGATCTAATAATGGAGAGAGATAGATATGAATAGAGATAGATAGATAAACCAGAGATGGAGAGAGAGAGGATTATAGAGACAATGTAATTATAATGTAGAAGGAACTATTGCACATCCTGTTTTCTTATCTTAGACACATGAACTTGAAGCTGAATTTCGTTTCACTACTTTCCTCTACTAAATATATTTACAAGGACTACATCTAATGTGCTAATCCTATTGCCCCAAGGCCGGGGGATGAGATACATTTAATTTGGAAACAGGTGCAGTGTTGATAATCCAGTTAGATTCCATCCCCATCTCTCTCTAGTGCCCCCCCCCCCCCCGTCTCTATAGTCGATATAAAAAGCAGAGTTTCTCGACAGTTTCTTCAAACTCAAACATGATGATGAAGTGTGCTCTTGTTCTCGCTGCCTGTGTTCTCGGTCTTGCCTACGGTCGGGGCGACATGGTAAGTTCATTGTATCGTAATGAGACTGTATCAATGAGACTGTGTATCATGCTGATTAGACCCCTCAAAGCACTCTCATTTTCTCCTGTTACAGCCCATTATTACCTCAATACCAATAATTGTTAACTCTCTGTTAACTCTCTGTTAACTCTCTGTTAACACTCTGTTAACTCTCTAAGTTAACTCTCTCTGTTAACTCTCTGTTAACTCTCTGTTAACTCTAAGTTAACTCTCTAAGTTAACTCTCTCTGCTAACTCTCTAAGTTAACTCTAAGTTAACTCTCTGTTAACTCTCTGTTAACTCTCTGTTAACTCTCTGTTAACTCTCTGTTAACTCTCTGTTAACTCTCTGCTAACTCTCTGTTAACTCTCTGTTAACTCTCTAAGCTAACTCTCTAAGTTAAGTCTCTGTTAACTCTCTGTTAACTCTCTGTTAACTCCCTGTTAACTCTCTGTTAACTCTCTGTTAACAATAGATTGAGCCCATTGTGGAGGGATACCTGGAGTCACTCACTGTCAGCGGGGGATTCGCCAACCTCTGTTCTGAAGACGTAAGTGATTCTAGCCTCCCCCAGACCCCAAATTCTTGCCCTAGCTCCAGACCCCAAATTAAAGCCTCCTCAGCTTCTTCTTCAACCTGTCCATGGCGATATCCTGACTTGACAGTGGTGTTCAAATCGTTATGAAACCCGATAGTTGATTTATCAGTCGTTTGAAGATTTTGCGCGCTCATGATAACTGCTAGCTGGGGGATTTAACACCCTGCTCGCGATTTATCAGGCCAGTGTCCTTTTTCACGCGTTTCTCTTCATTTGAATAACATGCGTGTAAAATTCTAATTATTGAAAATGTGTGTAAACACACAGTTCTGTCAACAAAAGAAAGGGGAAACATGTCTGCAACACGTTTCAATGTTATCTCTCTCATAAGGAGTGAAAAGAATCACATTCCATTCATTTCTCTCTCTCATTGTCTCTTTTACTGTTCATTACCTCTGACAGTGTGTATTGCCCCTAATCTTTCTCTCTCTTTCTCAAACATGTTAGGAACAGTAGACACTAAGTCTACACACATTTTCAGGGTATCTGTTGACTATTTACCAGCAGTTCTAGTGTGTTTCACCTTGTGTTGTGTCTCTTATTTGTGTGTAATTACTATCGGGTTTCATAAAATATGAACGTTTGTTAGCCTATCGCGTTATAGGTTTAAATCACCTCCCCCTCACCCTCGGCTGGCGCCTCGGGATCGGAGTCGGGATTTAAACCAGTTTAATCGCCCTGCCGGGCGATTAAACTCCAGTTGGCTGTCCCCAGCTCGCGCTGGGAACAGCCAACTTCATAACGCGCCAGTCTACAAACGTTCATACTTCATGTATTTGCAGCACAAGATAGATTTCTAATCTCTCCTGACTATCTGAGAGCTCATGATCATGAGTCGACTCTTCCCCTTACTCAACAACCCTTATAGGTTATTGAGCTTCTGGAGGTGCTGGAGGTACCCATTATTATGACCCCCCCCCCCCCCATTTGTTATAGGTTATTGAACTTCTGGAAGTGTTGGAGGTACCCCAAAACAACATGGCACAGTTTATCTCCGCCCGGTCAGCCTTCTGCTAAAGTGGCTTGATGTGGCTCCTTCTGTTAAAGAAAGGGGTGGCTAATTGGGAGGTGGCTTGATGTGGCTTACCAATTACTGCAAGGCAACGTAAACGTTGGAGGGGCTGATCGACGCATTGTGAATTAAGAAAATCAAATGGCATATATCAGTCTATTATTGTCTGTTGTATGAGAGTTTGTGCCATATCAAAGAAAAAGAGTCCTAGTTTGCGAATCAAAAAGATCAAACAATATTCAGCCACACAATATCTACACATAACATATATTCATGAATTGAATTCAACAATGTATTATATGTTTCAAAATTGGGATCGTGCCTTAAACAATAAACGTGTTAAAAGTAACACACAACTCAAAATACAACAATTGTTGCGTGCGGGGTGTATTACAATCGAGCCTCTTTCAGAAAGAGTCTATCTCATCACCTTGACCTAGGCCCCACTGCAGCAGAACCAAATGCCCAAAGTAACACAAAGGGTCGATGCAGTGGTTATCGACTACATATTATGGCATACACTTTGCACCCTCTTATAAATATATGTCGAGGAGAAACAATAAGGCATAAGCACACACTCACACACAGCATGGCACTCACACACGTTCCTGGACCGTTTCGGTGTTTCTCTTTCTTCTTGATCGTTTATATTCCTCATAGGTAGACACGTTTTAACATTAAACAGTGTGTAACGGTTCACTGAGTTCACTGAGTTCAAATCGAGTTTCTTAGGAATTTAATGTTTCCTTCAAATAAAAGTGTATCCTATCAGCAATACAATCACCATGGTTATGAAACTCCCCTGATGATAACCTCTCATAGCCCCACTACAGAGAGTGCTAATGTTAACATTATTAGTACACTCTAACGGGGCATAGGTCTCCGCTCCAAAGGAAACATTATACACATCCGTAGTATTAATAGGTTTCAGCATATCCCCATTACCTCCACTACACACGCAGTCCGGTGAGAGATCTTGGACCAGGAGGAGGTTGGTCCGGTTGATAGGAGCTGCTAGGAATACTCTGGTACACCCTCCCCTGCAGGGAATCCTAAACTCTCTTGCCTCTGCCTCCCTGTTCAACTTAAAGACTTGGTAGTCGGAACAGCATCTATGGGTTGGTTCATCTCTAGGTCTCAGTTTGTTGGACCCTAACTGGCTGTGGGTGGAAGAGAGCGTGAAGAGGGAGTAGAGGGAGGCTAGGATGGATGTAATACGGGCAGAGTTGGAGGATTTAGTTTTGAAGCGGCATGTTTTAAGGCAGTTCTTGAAGGTGTCGACTGTAAACGCTTTCTCAAAGTTTTTAGTTTTTGTGTTGAAGTATGATTTGAGAAACTCGGCCGTCAGCTGAAAGAATTGAGGGGTTAGTTTCACTGGTATAGAGGCTACAACAAAACGATGTGCTGTCGCACCGTACCATTGTTGCCATGGTGAAGAAAGGGGGTCTACAGGTGGTGGAATTAAATTTGTACCGAGAAGGTGCAGAGGTCATATTAGTGACCCCCCCCCCTAGTGACTTTAGTACAAAACTGTAACGTGGGAATTGTATTTGAAAGGCATATTGGGAGAGTAAGAAAATGATCAATTTACCTCGGGATAGGATATGGACATGTGAGTCCCCACAACAGAGTTTTCAGGTGATTTCCAGGGATTCTCGTACACTATAAACCCCTTATCATCCACTAGGAATGACTCGGTCCCACTCCAGTCCACCAGCGAGTTCTTGGGGTTGTCTGAAAGGGGTTGTCTGAAGGAGGTTGTCTGAAAAGGTGTGCGGACTCTAGTGCTACACTCTAAGTCTACAGTGGACTCTATATCTAAATTTAGATTTAGATAAAGAGTCCAAATAAGTCTAAACTCTAGGAGGACTCTATCTCTAAAAAGTCTAAACAGGGCGGACTCTTTATCTAAAAAGTCTACAAAGAGCGGACTCTATATCTACATAAATCTAAATTAGACATAGAGTCCGCCATTCTCAGCGAACTCGAGATTTCGGCCGTTAGGCCGGAAATGAGAGTTTGCTGTACCTCTATACTAATTGAGAAGTGTTAGGGCCATTATTTGGGTTCGAGGTTAGGGTTAGGGTTATGGTGAGGGTTAGGTTTTGGGTTGGTTTAGGATTTTAGACATAGAGTCCGGGTTGGGGGATTTGGCGCCAAAATGTACTAGAGGACTCTATATCTAAAAAGTCTACACAGTGCGGACTCTATATCTAAAAAGTCTACACTGGGCGGACTCTTTATCTAATTTTTTTTCAAAGTCTAACTGTAGATAAAGAGTCCGCTTTTAGATATAGAGTCCGCCTTGAATTTAGATAAAGAGTCCGTTAGCACTAGAGTCCGCCCACCGTCTGAAAAAGGGTTGTGACACCATTTTGGGGTGGTTAAATGTACTTTCTGAGGCGCCACAGACCTGATAAACGCGTAGAGAACTCATGTGGCGTGAAACAGGCTAACTTTCAGCGAGGCACACTTTTAATGACGGTAGTTACCTCGAAATATGTCAAAGATGATTTTTAGAGAATTCTCCTCCAGTTCCATACCAACTATAGCCGGACTTGCTGTCGTGTTATCTGTCAATGATGAGAATACATAATTAGGTTTAATATTAAGGAATTAAAGGACAAACCACGTGACAACTACAGCAAAGACAGACATGAAACACACAAATGAGTAAGGGTGGACTCAACATATGAGGTATGAACGTTTGTAGACTGGCGCGTTATGAAGTTGGCTGTTCCCAGCGCGAGCTGGGGACAGCCAACTGGAGTTTAATCGCCCGGCAGGGCGATTAAACTGGTTTAAATCCCGACTCCGATCCCGAGGCGCCAGCCGAGGGTGAGGGGGAGGTGATTTAAACCTATAACGCGATAGGCTAACAAACGTTCATATTTTATGAAACCCGATAGTAATTACACACAAATAAGAGACACAACACAAGGTGAAACACACTAGAACTGCTGGTAAATAGTCAACAGATACCCTGAAAATGTGTGTAGACTTAGTGTCTACTGTTCCTAACATGTTTGAGAAAGAGAGAGAAAGATTAGGGGCAATACACACTGTCAGAGGTAATGAACAGTAAAAGAGACAATGAGAGAGAGAAATGAATGGAATGTGATTCTTTTCACTCCTTATGAGAGAGATAACATTGAAACGTGTTGCAGACATGTTTCCCCTTTCTTTTGTTGACAGAACTGTGTGTTTACACACATTTTCAATACTTAGAATTTTACACGCATGTTATTCAAATGAAGAGAAACGCGTGAAAAAGGACATTGGCCTGATAAATCGCGAGCAGGGTGTTAAATCCCCCAGCTAGCAGTTATCATGAGCGCGCAAAATCTTCAAACGACTGATAAATCAACTATCGGGTTTCATAAATATATGTTGTAGGGTAAGATATATGTGGAGCGTCAATGACTAGTTATAGGTACCTGGAGTTTCAACAAAGAGAAACAAGGTTACTTCAGATTGGACAAATGTTTCGATGGCACTAACACCACCTGGGTACCTGGAGTTTCAATGATTATGTTTCGGGTGACAAACATGGCTCTTCTGCCAGGGTCCACTACTGAGGGGAGGAGGGGTCCAAAGTTGAAATCTGAGGTTGGATTCTCAACACTTGTTATCAACCTAACGGGCGGTAGGATCTTGAGTTAATGGCTACTCCTGGAAGGGTTTATGCTATGTTGTTGCAAAACCGGTTTTAGGGTGAATGCAGGTGATTCGTGAACATTCATTCCTTCCCTGGACACGACCACGCACCAATATTGATCCATATGATTTATATCAGGAAAATTAAACACTATGGTGATTGGATTTAATTGAATAATATTATACCGTTCGTTTTTAGTAAACTCCTGATTGTTTCTATCACTATCGAGCCATCCAGCATAGTTATAGAGCATTAGTCCAGCTGTGGTGTAGATCATGACCGGGGTAGTTTCCTCCTTCCAGACTAGATAGGTGGGGGAGTGGACCACTGCGTAGTGCTCTGTTGTCTCGTTCACAACGTACATCTCATATCTGTATCAGAAGATATTGGGTGACTGTTAGGCAGCTATAGAATATAGATATAAGTTGCCTTAAGTTCGACCATGATCTCTCTGTTAGAAAATAACAAGTAGAGACGCGGGTTGAAGCCTTCACAATTTGGTGAAATTGACGCCTTCACAAACGAGATTGAGCTTACATATTTTTGCGGACACATGCCCATGTGTACTAACCTTATCCGATCCCTACTAAGGGATTTAGAGGTAGTCTGAGCGAACCACCCGGTAGCACGTGCACCTGTCTTGAACCTGCTTTCTCCCGACTCTAGGAGTTCCATAACTGTCTTTCGTTCCTTAGGGAGAGAACAATGGCAATTCTTGAATTCATGCACTAACACACAATGATATATGTATAGGGAATGTGAAAATTAGTTGAGAAACATTCTAAGCTTTGCAAAGCTTTGCAAAATAAAATTTACAATCACAATCTCGCAGTATTTTTTGTCGTTCACTGACAGCTTTTGCCACAAGTTCGTTCATTTCAGGAACCGACCGAAACAAGTAAACAACCAATCAGAACTCGTTGTTTAGGTCACGTGACTGGTTATCAGCCAATCAGCGACCAGTATTTCCTGATTCGGTCGGTTCTTGGTTCATTTGTCCTTACCTGATTGAGTTCAAGCTGTAGTGCCTGGAGTTCATGACTGAAGAATGTTGGAACTGCCAGGATTAGGTAGAATGGGAATCCCGAGAGGGGCGTGTAATAGTACTGTATCTGAGTAAACACCTCTCTTCCTCGCTGAGAAAGATGGGATATTTGTTACTGCGCTGTCTGGCGCCGCAGACCCCATCTGATGTTGCCATGCTACGCAGTCTGTCTGTTCGGCACTTTAAGCGCCTCGGACAGCTTACGCTCGCCCTCGGACAGCTTACGCTCGCCCTTCGGGCTCGCATAAGCTCACACCGGACCGAAGGCCCGGTGTGAGAGCTGACAGGCAAGGAACATGCCAAATATGATGGGGGCCTGGTCCCGCCAGTGTAGCGTTCAGTGCAATTATAGCACGTCAATTTATTCGGTATAGAGGCTACAACAAATGGGCCGATATGAACATGACAGCTGCACCTGAAAGACGTGTTACATCACTCGCATACCTGACTGTTGAGACTAAAATGGTAGAGACACCGTGCCTCGATCATCCCCTCTGCTCCACTTATAGCAGCCTGTTCGATATCAGCAGAACTTGTCCCATCTAGTGGGGAGAATAATGGGATCAGATCACATGTGTAGTGGGGAGTTAGAAGAGAGGGATCTCATATGGGTAGTAGAACTGGCACACAGGCCGTATAGGACATATTCTAATATCTCTGTTATCATGTAGGAGTAGGTTCTAGAAGTCTAACACACGAAATATTTTCTGCATGTACTTTCTAACTCATGTCTAACCCATGTCTAACATATATCTAACATATATCTAAAAAATATCTAAGTTCTAACCCATGTCTAACACATGTCTAACATATGTCTAACACATGTCTAACACATGTCTAACATATGTGTAACTCACCACCTACCTGTGCACTGTTCCAGCTCTGCAAATCGGGCCACGTAAGAATAATCAAGGTCAGGGAGGGGTTTTAGTCGGGGGTGGTATACCACATTTCCCCTGTTGTTTACCAGGACCACATAGATACCCGCCTAGAGGTGATGGGAGTGGGGTTACATGTCACATAAATGTGATAGGTTAGCTACTAAGTAATTATAGGCTACTTTTTGAGTAAGGGTTACTCAACAATTCTTGTAAGTGTATAGAAATTACGTGATGGGCGTATAAGTTAGTAGATTAGTAATGGGTTTATGGGAGCTATTCTTTACCACCATCTATTAATGGAGGCTTTTATTATTTGGCACTCCCGCCACTTAGGGTTATACGGCTTAAAGTACTAATACTAATGCTATCCCATGCAATGTTGTCACCGTACTAAAACTACTTATTTGTTGATAATGGCGTTAAAGCCGATCTTCTTTTTTATCTGATCACCCACAAGTCTCAATCATGCCTCGGATACAATGGATCATGTTTACAACTCAAAGTTTTGGAAAATACCATGCTTCCCTGCAAGTAGTATACCTTGTCTTGCCTTGCTCGACCCCCTTTCCTTTACAAATGTAAAGGAGGATTAGAACATACCTTGTCCAGGTTGACCAGATTGTTGAGGATGTTCTCCACCTTCACATCCAGCCCCACCACCCCTGTCTTGTTGTCCTGGTAGAATGTAGCAGCACTCACTGACAGGATCATCTGCCTGGGGATACTGATCTTCTCGTCTTCCCACGTGGAGGTCCTGAAACAAATGTTGTTGGAACCGACCGAAACAAGTCAACAACCAATCAGAACTCGTTATTTAGGTCACGTGACTGTTTATCAGCCAATCAGGGACCAGTATTTCCTGATTCTGTCGGTTCCTGAAATGTTTTTGGTGTACTGATGATACGTGCAGTTGTCTGCTAGGCGCCAACCTGTCCTGAGCGCACTGTTGAGAATCAGAACGGGGTCGCCAGACTGATATACGCAGTGAACATACAGCTAAACACGTGGGATATACCATGACAATGATCATGTGTACCTGCTAAGGACGTGAGATGCGAAGGGTTCCTCTACATAAGTGTTACTCCAC
This sequence comes from Hormiphora californensis, assembly GCA_020137815.1. NCBI lineage: Eukaryota > Metazoa > Ctenophora > Tentaculata > Cydippida > Pleurobrachiidae > Hormiphora > Hormiphora californensis. The sequence continues at coordinate 663,095 of CM035357.1, forward strand.
TTCGGACTGAAGACCTTCCTCCCACTGTTACTATTCTTGTTAACCAGTTTGAAAAACTCAAACGTCTTACTGTTGACATCAGTTAAATCACCGACAGTGAGGAAGTTGCCCCTGTTACTGCATGCCATCTCCTGGAGTCCTCTCACTGTAGTCCGGGGCTTTCCACACGCAAACGAGAACACCTGGGAGTAGAGAGTAATGGTTTGGTGACATATATGGACACCTATATTAAACGAGAACACCTGCACAGTGAGAGTATTGCTGGCATATGGACATGGGCGATATCTTGTGGTACTGATATGTAAGGAGAGTATAACTGGTAAAATCAAGCTCATGGTGTATGATCATGGCTGTCAGTGCACTCGAGAATTGTTGAGTTAGGGGTGGAGAACCCCTTACTCAACAACTCGAGAAAGGGTCGAAGTGCGATGATCTATTTGGTGGTACCAGACCCAATATGAGGACTGAGATTCAAAACGGGGTCTGGCGCCGCTATAGGCAGCCGATGACATGTATATGGGCTGCTGCTCATATGGTGTTTGCCTGACAGATTTGTGTGTTTTGTAAGGAATGCTAGTTGTCCCTGTAAGCAGTTGTGGTATCCGAATATGGCTGAATATTGGTTAAATCTACGGAAATGTCAGAACTCAGAAGCTCATATCAAGATAAATAATCGTGGGTGATAACTTGTAGTTTCTAGTTGTCAGGCGTCAGCAGCCATATGGAGTCACAGCTTTTAGGGGCTTTTAGCAGGTTAAGGTTTTTTTCTTGCGACCTCTCCGCCACCGTGTCCTTATAGTAGTCTCACCGATAATACTAATAGTGTCATCGGGGCCCCTATGTGAAATTACTAACCTCCCAATACCCCTGCTTTCCCCCAGTTCAGAAATAATGTTTTTTACCTGTACTGATTGGTTTGGATTCCTTCGCTCAAAGACATCTTTACAGTTCTGAATTGTCCCATCGCTGAACACTATCAGGATTTTCTGGCAGCTGGCTGTTCTGCCCTCCGCTGAACTGTCATCTGAACCCCGGGAATTAGTAGGAGTTAGGGTTAGTTAGTGGAGAATTAGGGAGTTAGAAGGGAGTTAGGGAATTCACGGTTTGGTAAAAAATGTTTCATTGTTTCTGCAGTTGGTGGTATATGTGTTTGTTCAGTGTTTTATTAGGGCACGTTCTTGAAAAGCTCTTATGACTTATCAGTTTTATCTCCGATAGTTTAGCTTGAACTGTCACTGCATCAGTCGAGTAACCAAACACTGTTCGGAAAACAATAAAAACCATGCTGTCTACCTACCGAACATGTCGAATGCTGCTGAGACTCCGTTCTCGAAGTTAGCCTCGTCGTACGGTACTACACCCTCAATTAGTTTAGTTATCAACCACTTGGTCTTGTCTGTAGCTCTCTCCAACAACTGTGGGGGTGGTTGTTGTTTGAAATTCCCTTGATAGCAACTGGGTAGGGGTGGGAGAGGGGGCTATAACAGTTGGGACGTTCTCGTCCCCCGGGCGTTGCTAAGGGAACCAGATTCTAATACAAAGTGTAATTTGCCAACTTGCTTTTGTAATACAGATAAGGATGTACGTTGATAACGAAATTGAGAGGGTTGCTATGGTAACGGAAACTTGGTAGTTTGTTTCTGTACAGTTGTTTGGTTGCTAATTTTATGTTATTAGGACCTTCTAGAACAAGTGATCAGTATCCTGACAGGAACATTTTAGATAACTTTGCACGGTTCTATACATCATTACATACAACTACATGGCTACCTAGGTCCTATGTCACATGACCTTATAAAGGCTGCTGCCGCGGGACCTAAAAGAACTGCTAGCTAGGGAGAGATAAAAAGGAGTCACATTTCACATATATTAATATATCATTTTGCTTGGTAAATCAGCGTACGTGTTCTTATGTTTGTGTGCCTTAAATTTTATAATTTATACTACAAGTGCTATCATTGGACCAATTATAAACCATACTAATATTCAAGGTGCAAGTTGAGTTATATTATAACTTGTAACCATGCTATTATTATATACAGTATGTGATTTTACTATCTAGGAGGGGGCTGCTGTGTTTGTTGTATAATATTCTGTATGGTGTTTTCTGTATAACTGCTTTTCCACATATAATAACATGTTAACTTCTTAAAAAATAGTTCTTTTTCTTCTTTCAAATATTTTCTTGCAGCTACTTAACTTTAAAAAACATAAATGGGGTGGTTGAGATACCATAAAGATTATCTCAGCTACCCCATCCTCTCCCCGGTGTGCGGACTCTAGTGCTACACTCTAAGTCTACAGTGGACTCTATATCTAAATTTAGATTTAGATAAAGAGTCCAAATAAGTCTAAACTCTAGGAGGACTCTATCTCTAAAAAGTCTAAACAGGGCGGACTCTTTATCTAAAAAGTCTACAAAGAGCGGACTCTATATCTACATAAATCTAAATTAGACATAGAGTCCGCCATTCTCAGCGAACTCGAGATTTCGGCCGTTAGGCCGGAAACGAGAGTTTGCTGTACCTCTATACTAATTGAGAAGTGTTAGGGCCATTATTTGGGTTCGAGGTTAGGGTTAGGGTTATGGTTAGGGTTAGGTTTTGGGTTGGTTTAGGATTTTAGACATAGAGTCCGGGTTGGAGGATTTGGCGCCAAAATGTACCAGGGGACTCTATGTCTAAAAAGTCTACACTGGGCGGACTCTATATCTAAAAAGTCTACACTGGGCGGACTCTTTATCTAAATTTTTTTCAAAGTCTAACTGTAGATAAAGAGTCCGCTTTTAGATATAGAGTCCGCCTTGAATTTAGATAAAGAGTCCGTTAGCACTAGAGTCCGCCCACCCCTCTCCCCACGTAGCGCAGAATTGCTCTTGCTCTCTCATATATCAATTTGACATTTATTTCGTAACCAACTAACCTTATTATGAGAGAAAAGGACTTAGCGCCATAGTTACCACATAACCGGGTTGGTATAAAGGTTTGCTGAGCGTACCCCATGGTTTAGTGACAAACCAACTAACCTTTATACTTTGGTTCTGCTGGTCTCGTATATACAGTGGTTCTCCTGAGATCCCTATAAACCCAAGGAAATCGTTGTCAGATAGGAGGTTGATTATCTTGTAGGCAGTCTCCTGAGCCATCTTGAGGGGCCATCCTACCATGCTACCACTATTGGAGGGAAGGGGGAGTGTTAGTTTTGAAACCATTACCAGATAACTATCCAGTTTATACTGTACTGAATGGGGATTGTTAGTTTTGAAACCAGATAGTTTGAGTTTGTACTGAGCTCAGCTGAGAGGGGGATTGTTAGTTTTGAAAACCAGATAGTTTGAGTTTGTACTGAGAGGGGGATTGTTAGTTTTGAAACCAGACAACTTTAACGGTGTATCGGTATCACTCGGTGACTACAACTATAACCGGTTATGGAACTTCTATAACCGGTTATAGTTGCAGTCACTGAGTGATAAAGTAGTAAAGATTCTATATTTTACCTCAGATCAAAAGCAATAATGACATCCTTTGGGCATCCGTCCCCTTCCAGGTACCAGTTCTGGTATCTACAGTCGTAGTCCCTTGTAGCACGTCCCTGCACATACGTGGTGTCATACTTGACACTATATTTTCATTTGTTTCAAAGAGTGTGATCAGCTGTTCTAGAAGAGTGTATTGGCTTGGCAGCACATGTGTGCCAGACCCCGATTTGATTCTCAGTGCGAGCTCAGATGGGGCAATGCAGTACCTGGGGTGTTTCAGGGGGTGCTGGGTAGAGTCTCATGACCCCATACTCGCTGCAGTAATACTGCCATACCACCAACTCTGTATCTCTTCTAAAGTTCTCACTAAATGTATCCACCAGGTTCTCTGTCCAAATTACATCCTTCTTGACCTGCGGAGGGGGTAGTTTGTCATGTTCTAACCCTTCATTGCGGGGGGGGGGGTAGTTTGTTATGTTCTAACACTGTGGCGATGAGAGAGGGTCGAGCAAGGCAGGGGGTAGTTTGTTATGTTCTAACACTGTGGCGATGAGAGAGGGTCGAGCAAGGCAGGGGGTAGTTTGTTATGTTCTAACCCTTCCTTGCGGGGATGAGACAGGGTCGAGGAAGGCAGGGGGTAGTTTGTTATGTTCTAACCCTTCCTTGCGGGGATGAGAGAGGGTCGGAGCAAGGGATAGGTAGCTGAGTTTGCTCTTAGCATATGTGGATAGGACTTTCTTACAATCTTACACAAACATTGTTATTCCATGAATTTATAATGAGCGATTAGATGAGCTTTGGTCTTTCAAATGTGTCATTAATCGCTCATATATATTGTTTATGCACCAGATCTAATTATATTAAACATTATAATTAGTTAATTAATTAATTAATTACTTCGTTAATTACTCAAATTTACCCTGGTTTCATTGATCCATACATCAGATGGAACAATACAGAATGTGTCCTTGAAAGAGACATTCTGTTCGTGTAGTGAGGAGTAGGATAGCTTCAGATTCCTGTTCCTGTAGATTTAGGGGACTGTTATGTAACTCATGATACTATCAGTGATAGAATAGTTCTCAGAATTCTCAGATAGATTAGCTGTTTTCATCGTGAGCTGATTTCTAATATAGTTGTATGAAAGACAGGGCCCAGCTGGGTCTGTTATGTTAGAAATATATTGAAATCATTCATGAATTCTACTGAGAATATTCTGAGAATCCTATAACTTATGAAAGCTTTTTCATAACAAAACATAAATCAGCATTATATATTCATTTCATAATATGAACATAGGCTGATTTCATTACATATACATGTTAAATAAACTCTTCGATTTCATGCTAATATTTCGATTCAGAGACTCTGAACCTTGGTAACGAAGTTACCCCTCCCTTGCCGGCGCGCAAAGCGCACCAAACGAAGGCCGCGATGCGGCCTGAGTGTGAGGTGTCTTCGATACCAACTCTGAACCACGATATGAAATGCGTGATCGAAATATTAGCATGAAATCTGAATCAGAGCATATTATACACGGTCGCTTGTAGTGGGAAAACGGTAATGGAAAACTGAGATACAGTAAGACGACGCGCAACCGTGGCCAATCAGGGCGCTAGTACGTGCTGAACACATGCACTTTTTGCCGCGCGTTATGCAACGTGCACGTCTCCTTACTGTATTTCTATTACGGTAATACGACTACAAGCAGCACTGATATGCTCAGAACAGTGGTATTAATCGCGTTATTGATAGTTTGATGTGTCGAATAGGGCCCTATATAGGGAAGAATTGAACTCGATAAAATTATTGCATGAATGTAATTATTGGATATAGTCTGATTTTAAATAACTGTCGTTTTTTAGAGTTTTCAAATTTCTTTAAATGACCATAGTCCATAAGTCCGGTTCCTGATGAGATAGAGACTTGAAATTTGGAGGTTACGAAGATCTTGCTAAGTTCTTCCGAACCTCCAAATTTCAAGTCGCTATCTTATCAGGAACCGGAGATATGACAAATTTTGTTATTTCAGGGGTGCGACAGTTTCAAAAAATCCGACTTTAATATCGTCACTCGATTAGTCATGCCTCGCAGTCACACTTTTGCAGCTTTTGATCATTGTCATGTCAGTATAATTGCCAATTGGGATCTAAGTCGAGGCGTGAAGGGGTGGTATGGGAAACTAAAGAATGGGGCAATATCTTTTTCATTGAATGGACATTGGACTCCCAGCAGTCTCGGTTACGAAATGACCCCTCTTCTCGACATTCACACTCTGGCAAGGGAGGGGTAACTTCGTCACCAACCAGCGCATCATAAATCGTTTTGTTCAAACTCTCAAACGGAGAAGCTGGGGGTCGAGCAACAGTCATACTTGTCGTCTCACATTCTCACACACACACACACACACACACACTGATATCACTGCATTTCACTGCTCTCTCTCACTCACGATGTTGCTTTGTTTCTTCCTGAGGTGGTGGCTGTGACACAACTTGCTACTGCGGCTGCTCCTGTTCTGACAGTCAGCGTTGCTGTGGCCTTCCTGCACTCACATGATAAACATTGTCACTAGGAACCGACCGAACCAAGTAAACAACCAATCAGAACTCGTTATTTAGGTCACGTGACTGGTTATCAGCCAATCAGAGACCAGTATTTCCTGATTTGGTCGGTTCCTGATTGTTACACACACACAATCGCATAATGGTTCTGGAGTCCTCGAGATACTATATATATTGAGTATCCCAGAGCCATTAGGATATTTGAATTTGCTATTCAGAATCATACTGCCCCCCTCAAATGACAGATGCCCTAAACAATTGCTTGCTCCAATGCTCCAGCAGGACGAAGGTGCTTTTTCTATAAATTGGTAGTGTTCACTTACTGGATGTTATATTGGATAGTGGGGGTGTAATCAATATCAGGTGGGGGAACAACCTTGTACAGTTGCTGGGCTTTAGTTCTTAGATCTGACAAACTCCTTACGACCTGTAGAAAATCTAGGTATAGATTTTAAGTAACTTACTGTATAACTAATAAGTGCTTGAATGCTAGGAAGCGAGGAAGTTCCCAAATTTAATTTCAAAACAACATCGATCAGTGATATTTCACGAATATTCTACTGCGATGTTTTTCTAGAACATAATTTTTGGGTGACAGGGCGTTAAATGCCTTCTGCCGGTAATCTAGTTCAAGTCGTTACCCGGTTGAGCCTCCCCTCTATAACGCCTGCTAACTCATTTGCTAAGTTTTGAAAGGGCCACTTTTGGAAAGTAAAATCCGATCTGCTGTACTCTTCTTTTAACTTCCTGCAGGGGTTTAATATGTGAGGTTTAATATGTGAGGTGTAGTATCCTGCAGGGGTTTAATTGACATGTTCCCAGTCTGTCGGCTCCCAGCTCGGCCCAGACGTGTTGAGTAATCCTTTACTCAACAAGCCCAGACAGACTGCGTAGTGCGTACTGCGTAGCATGGCAGGGGTATCAATATGATATGTGACTGTGAGGCGACATATTTAGCTAATCGCGGGACTATTTTCCTGTCATGACATTTTGAAACGTGACACTTTTATAACACTAGCTACAAGTTATATGATATAACATGCCCCTATAATAATTATATACCTCAGCTTGGATATCTTACGTAATTAACACGGTCGCTTGTAGTGGGAAAACGGTAATGGAAAACGAAGATACAGTAAGACGACGCGCAACCGTGACCAATCAGGGCGCTAGTACGTGCTGACACATGAACTTTTTGCCGCGCGTTATGCACCGTGCGCGTCTCCTTACTGTATTTTCATTACGGTAATTTGACTACAAGCAGCACTGTTATACTGTCATATTTGACAGAGAATTGGCTAGTTTACTGTGTATTAGTATCTGACAGGCATGATTATGTTAATTAGATGGATAATTATAACTTACTCGTACAACGTATTCCCATTGAAATCATTCTCTATCCGCGTGTAGATGAACTCTGTGAGCCTCACTGTTTGTTCCAAATTTAACTCTGCTGCTGCCCCTCCGTTAGGGAGGTTTATCAACGTGTACAGGAACAGTAGCGTCACATATCTTACCATTATATCTGATATGAAAACTAGATAAAGTGTCCAGCGTTAGGGGGGCGGGGGGCGGGGGTCTGCTATAATACAATGTACAGGAACAGTAGTGTCACATATCTTACCATTATATAATCTGATATCTGATATAAAAACTAGATAAAGTGCCCAGCTTTTGGTGGGGTTTGCTATAATAATATGTAAAAACTTATGGCATCTAGGCTATCATATTTATAAAGATGATTTCATTGTACAGACTGAAGAATCGATATATAAAGTACTAAGAAGCTCGTTATGCAAATCAATTAATTCTGAGAGAGGGGCGGCCCCTGAGAACTCTATAGTAGCTAAAGTCCTGGTAATAATACTCGTTCAAAATGAAGTCTCAACATCAAGCTGTCTTGCAGCGCCAGACCCCAATTTAATTCTTAGTGCGCTCAGATATGGGGTCCGTGGCGCCAGGCAGACATCAAGCGGGATTATAGTGAGAGCTTCAGAGCTGCCCTGCAAAGTGTCGAGGCTCAATTAAACTGACCGGTTGTGTAACAAAACGTTGTACTGTACCTACTGCTGCAGAGCTATTATAGTTGACAGAAACAGACGCATGATTATTCATCGTCCTAATGACCCTGTGTGTGTACGTGTGTGTTTGATACGAAAATAATTTCACACAACTTTCCCTCTTCTTTTCCCTCTCTTCTCTCTTCTCCCCTCTCTCTCTCCTCCTCTCCACCCCCCCTTCTCTCTCCTTCTCTAACCCCTTTTCCCTCTCCTTTTCTTCCCTCCTTTCCCTTTTTTCTCCTTTTGGGGTCTCCTCCTCTTCCTTTCTCCTCCTCCTCCTCTCTCCTGCGCTGTCTCTGTCTCTCTCTCTCCTCCTCTATCTCTTTTCTCTTCTTCTCTGGGTCCGGTCTTCGTCCTCCCCTTCCCTCCCCTGGTCCTTGGTCTCTTTCGTCGCTCGCTCTTTTCGGCTTGCCCTTCTGGGTTCTGGGGTTTTGGGTCCTTGGCTTTATTTCCGGGTTTTCTTCTTTTGGGGGCTTGGCCTCCGTCCGGGCTCCTTAAACTGCCGGGTCTCTCTCTCTTTTCTGTCTCGTTCGGGGGGCCCTTTTTCCCCCCTCGGGCTCCCCCTTGGCCCGGGGGGTCGGGCCCCCCTTCTTTGGCCCCGGCTTTTCCCTTTTTTCCCTCTTTTTCAAATTGCCCCCCCTCCTTCCCCTTTCCCCTTTTTTTGTTGTTTGGTTTTCCTTCCTTTTTTCCCCCTTTTTCCCCTCTTGGTTTTTTAAAAAAATTAAAAGGGGTTTTAATTTTCCCGGGGCCCCCCCCCCCCCCGGGGCCCCCCCCCCCCCGGGTTTTTTTTTCCCCCCCCCCCTTTTACCTTCGCCCCGGGCCCCCCTTTCCCCCTTTTTTCCCCCCCAAAAAACCCAAAACCCCCGAAATCCCCCTTTTTAAAAATTAATAAATTTTTAATTTTAAAAATCATGGGGGTTTTCCTTTAACATGCCTTTTTTGGGGGGGGGCCCCCTTTTTGGGGGCCCTTTTTTCCCCCCTTTTCCGGTTTCGGGTTTTCCCTTTTCCCCCCTTTCTCTTTTCTTTTTCCCTCTCGAGGGGGGGGGGGCCCCCCCTCCCCCAAAAGGGGGGGGGGCCCCGGGGGTTGCTTCCCCCCCGGGGGCCTTCCCTCTCGCGTCGTTCCTTTATTCTTCGCTCTTCCTTCTTTTCTATAATCGTCTTCACATCATTTCACCTCCGCCTTGTTTCCCTGTATTTTCAATTAGTTGCTAAACCTTTATCCCTAATCTTACACCCTCTTTGGATTGAAATTTACTTCCAAATAATTATTGCTAATTAACTACAAATTGGGTAAAGAAAAAACCCAAAACCCCGGGTTTTTCCCTTCCCAAATCAAAAACCTGGTAACATAGACACCTGGCGCGACCCCCGGGGTCTATGTCACCAAATCTAAACCCTGACAAATCTCTATTATAATTTGGAGATGAACGTCGTGATGGCCGTTCGTTAGGCGGTATCTAAGCGACAGGTTGCTCCTTCATAAAACACTCTATGTGCCAAAAGCTGTAAAGCTGTTGCTCACACTTTTGGGACTTCCAGTGGAAGTTTGTTAATATTTTCGAATGAATTTCAACATGCCAGTCCCCATAGTTACCACTCCAGTTGCCATGGCAACCGTGTTATTGACGTTGAAAGTGGCGAAAAGAACTACCCGGCGAAGCCGGGTGGGTTATCAAAATTCCTTACTTGGGGCGCACCCCATGGGTGCGCTAGTTGGGATATACCTCAAACATGTATCATTATCCTAGAGCTCATCATGTTTAATGACAAGATTGTCATGCTAATGAGGCCCAAACGGAGCGTCACGGGATGACCTGAAGTTACAACTGAACGAGGGAGGGAGGGGAGAGAGAGAGAGAGAGAGAGAGAGAGAGAGAGAGAGAGAAAGAATGCTCGATATATAAAACTAGAGTCTCTACGGAAGACCTGCTAAGAGGTGTGTGCAATATTACGTACGTTTTAAGAGGCCAGTTCCTGGTGTAGACGCGACACGACACTGAGCACGTTGGAGGGCTGGCTACTGGGTGTCTCCTTGGCAACACGGGTACAGAGTGTCAATAACTAGCCGATATATAGAGGGAGAGATAGAGAGCCGGAGAGCTTAATGTATTGGAGAAGAGAAACTAGAGAGATGATAATATATGTGTGCTAGTACATATAGATTTAGATAATTTTTCTCAACTGACGTTATCAAATGAATGCTAATTTTGAGAATTTGAGACAAACTTCATGAAGCATAATGATCGATTATGGATTGATGGGATAATTTGAAAACCGATTGGGCTGGGGTTTTTTAATGTATTAGCCATTAGGAGATGGACCGGGTGGGGGACTGGGTAGAATGGGGACTGGGGTAGAAGGGGGAAAGGGCCAGTTAATTCACCTGCCAGAACTAACACCACATTCCCCCTCCCTGTCTAGCTATCCGACTCAAGAATTATGATGCCCCTTCTCCTCCTCCTTCTTCTCTGCCTCACCCCCGCAGTTCTCTCTGACGACCCTACAGAGGGATCCAGAATAATGTGTTACGATACCGCCTGCTACCAGACAATCTCTAAAACCTATGTGCCCTGCCATCAAAGTCCCTCCCGGGGGTGTAACCCTATTGGGTACTGTATAGACGGTATACCTGGTACTGGCGCTACCTGCCCAGAGGAATGTGAGGGTCAGGGCCGACATGAATGTATGAGAAACCCCCGATCAGGACGATCTGAGTGTTACTGTGTCTCGTCGGACAAGTCCTCAGCTATGTTAAGTGTGGTCATGGTGGTCATTGTGTGTGTTTGTGTGTTGGCATCTGTGTTGCTGGTTGTCAGCACGATATCACGTCTGAGGTCAGTGAGAATGTCCCCTGGTGGGGTGGGTGATGATTTGGAGGAGGAGATTGTGGCGGGGGAGGTTACTCCAGAGATAGACGATATATCAGGTGCCCCTCCCGCTTATAATGTAGTGATTGCAGAGGATGAGGGGGGTGTGTTAGAGGGATTACCATCATACGACGATGCTACAAAGTTGGATGCTACATCTCGACATAGTGATGCTGTATCTCACAGTGAGCGGATGACGAATGTCTGAATGGACCTGGTGTCGTATCGGGAAATAAGTCCTACTCCGTGACTCAGAGACGTGTTTTCTTATTGGTTGTGTACGTGATGTTGATTGGTTGATAAAATGATTGCTAATGACAGTGAAATGTGAATGGGGAACATTTTTAACTGCAGAGAGAGAGATGGGATACACAATTGGAATTGTGCTGTTCCCCATTTCAAAACAGTTTATATATTTTGTTCGTTTGATTTATTTATGTTTTTTTACAAAGTAAAATAGGCGTGTTTTTATTTGGAGTCAAAAGTTGAATTTCAACAGCACAACACAAATAGTAGAGACGATAGAGTGTCAGTGATTACGAATTCTGAACGCGGTCATATTCATAATTAAGAAATTATCTATTTAATGGGTCAGTAATTCACATTATTTCTAATAACGTGAATGCTCCGTTGTGCGATTTTCATTAGAGACCATTTCTTAATTATTCATATGACCGCGTTCAGCTATTCATTTGTCACGAGCGGTCACTGCGTTTTATGCCGAGACCAGCACGGGACATAATATTCCTAGTATGTATAATTGTATTCTGTCTATACGTTGTGTCAGATGAAAGCTTACGTGGTCATATTCTCGAAAATAGCTAGTATAATTGATAAATTGTCATACTTAGAGCTAGCAAAATAATATTAACTTTCCTAAAGCAGAGTAAGAAGTACTTAGTAGTAGTACTAGATCAATTTTGCAATTCCCTTTCTGACTCTATCGTCCCTACAAAAACTTTAAAACAGGTGGCTCACTCCCTCTCTCGTCATATTGTGGAATTATGTCAATCAAGTGTTTTATCTTGGTTAAAAACCTTATTCCCAGAATGTCTCTCTATTGTCCCCTTTTACCACCCTAATAGGTATCCGAACACCCTGTAAAACACTCCCTCGTCTCTCTGTGGTAGTAGTGCCTCGCTCTGGTCCACTAGATGAGGCCTCGTGTTCCTCTTAGGAGTGTGCATCACTGATGTATTGAGTCCATCCGTTGGGGAATTCTTTACTCTCTGAAATGATAAGAGTAATTATACTCGGATTTTTGAAACTGTCACCCCCCCTGAAATAAAAAATTTGTCATATCTCCGGTTCCTGATAAGATAGAGACTTGAAATTTGGAGGTTCGGAAGAACTTAGCAAGATCTTCGTAACTTCCAAATTTCAAGTCTCTATCTCATCAGGAACCGGACTTATGGTCATTTAAAGAAATTTGAAAACTCTAGGGGGGTGACAGTTTCAAAAAATCCGACTTTAGGCATGGTGTCGCTTGTCAGCGCGTTGTCGCTAGGGTTGCCGGGATTTTCAAACAGCGCGCACATTCACTGCGCGCAAACCGAAGTGCGGACAATGAAAGTTCACCTTTTTACTGGCGTCGCGCGTGCGGTTTGTGTGTTTAACTTTAGAGGTCTGAGGTTTGTTCCACATTTACCTTATCACTACACGGCACTACTCCGATCATGATATCTTTGTTTAGGATCGTCCCGCTTCTACTCAATGCCTGGATTAGGGAAGAAATGGGTAACTTTTGAATCAACGACAAGCTTTACGGAGAGAAAGAAAAATACAGAAAGATCATTGTCAAGTCTGATGTCAAAGCCTCCTTGCTTCTGTTTTACATAACATCTTCCTTCTCAATTCTCAAGGCAGTCGGTAGATCTCTTACTCAGGAGACCCTCTGTGTAGGTTGTAAGTGGCTATAAATATTCATCAACCATCCAGTGTCAAGATGGCAGAATCTTTTTACTTTTACATATTTTATATTTCTCTCTCTCTCTCTCTCTCTCTCTTTGTGTCTCTCTCCTTCGCTCACTCTCAACTGTGTGACGCCATTGTCTTTCTATAACATCCCACACTCTTTGCTTGTTACCTTTCTAGCTTGAATCTTCGACTCAAACATAATGTGAATCCAATTGCCGTGGGCGGGTTTCTCGTAGCGTGATATCTTTCCATATTGGGAGAAGTGTTGTAGGACAAACTCAGAAGACGTAGCCGGGAATCTGAGGGGTCATTGGAAGGTTGTATTTAGGAGGATCGGGGGTGATTGGAAGGTTTAGGGGGCTGTTTAGGATAACAATAGGATAAGAGAAAAATGCTAAAGAACATAATTTCCTGAGCAGAGCATCTATGTTTCTTTCTCTATCTTTCTACCCCTCACTCTCTCTCCTAACCCTCTCTCTCACTCTCTCTCTCTCGGTCTAACTGTTGACCGTCTAATTTTATAACCTGAAGGCTGCATGTAAGCAACACACCCCTTATGATATTACAGCCCTAAATATATGTTATATTGCGCCAGGTCTCATAAAGTTCCATTTTCTTCCACAATACTTAACCCATATCTTTTGACCGCTTGACTACCCAGTACCCATCTCTTTTGACCGCTTGACGCCATTTGACAAATTAGCGTTGAAATCCATGCATAATTCTATAATTGAGCAGCATTATGTCTTTGCCTGGTGCTAGAACTTTGATCTACCGAACCCTCAAAGAGCGTGCTCGCTGATCTGTGAAACAAAATAGCCACACAACTAGAACCATGTTAACATTTCGGGATCCTATAAAAACATGTTATTCCCCAGTCTTGTCTTGTATTGTATTGATGGTTTCAGGGATTTCTTTAATGTTGAAAAATCCGTTTTTAAGTTGTTTAAGTTGTTTAATGGGCAGCAGGTATATCACCATTTGGTAGTAAGAGGTGGGTCCGTCGCCCCTTCTGCATGATAAATTTTTAATTTACCCATGTTGTTACCTAAATTATCGGCTCGCCTAGTTTGTGACACGTTGTATCATGTTTTGTGTGTGGTTCCACTGTGTTTCATGAGTCTAGGACAATTACCCTTCAGAGAGAGAAAGAGAGAGAGAGAGAGAGAGAGAGAGAGAGAGAGAGAGAGAGAGAGATACAGAGAAAGAGAGAAAGAGAGCATGTAATATCTCCAGCTGCTCCAACAAGTGGTAGCAGGAGGGGGTAACAGTCACTACGTCACTTGCTCTGTTGAAGCTGTTGGTTCAATAATGGTGCAACACACAATCTCCCTTTGTCTTGATTCTCTTATATACAGTTTTCTGTTGTTTACTGAGCTACCTGGTGTTATAATAACTTCAATCCACCGACCAGAAACCGTTTATCTAGATGCCTAATAACTATTTTCTTCTGTTTTTGTTGTGATAATCAGTAATTATCTGTAATTTTCTTTACCCACAGGGAACAGCTGTGCCTTCAGTCCTATTTTCACAATTCATGGTAGACTCGAAATAAGGTCGTTAATGTTAAGGGAAATATAGTTAAGGGAAATAGTCCTAAACATAGTTACTCGATCCTCTCTCACCCCGGTCCCCGCCCCAGTTAAAACAGGCCAGCTCGTGTAACGATGTAACTCTGCCCCAGTTATGTATAAAATATAGCAGTGAAACTGCTCAGGTGTAAACATTACTTACCCGAAAACAGTAAGCCAGGTATCAGGCAGGGGATCATCAAACACACTCTCGTTCATTAGAGTGCCTGCGGCACCGAGTCTCCTGGCTGGGGACCGCGATCTACCTCTACTACCTGGAGAGGGAGAGAGAGAGAGTGATAGAGAGAGAGAGAGAGAGAGAGAGAGTGAGAGGGAGAGTGAGAGAGAGAGGGAGATAGAGAGAGAGAGAGTGAGAGAGAGAGAGAGACATAGACAGAGACAGAGACAGAGACAGAGACAGAGACAGAGACAGAGAGAAAGATTGAGAGAAAGATTGAGAGATAGAGAGGTTAGGAGTGTAATTGCGTGAGGGCTAAGCAGAGAGATAGGACCGAGTGGGGGGGGGGGGGTTGATAAATAATAATATTATTCATTAAACATTGTTGGAGAGATAATCGTTGCTTTCTGCTCAATAAATCTGTATCTGTATAAACAAGCATTAAGATTTGAGGTTCTAATGCAACAGGACAGTTTTTTATATAAAAACGATTGCCTTTTAAATATCCTACCTAGTTCTATTGATAATTGTGAATTATGGCAACACAACTGACATGATGGGATATCAAAAGCTAGCTCTCGGGCCTTTGAAGCTCTTTTATTGCCCCTCCAGCTCTGTCTGACGTCAGATGAATTATCGCTAGTTATACCACCCCCAGCTCTCTAGACACGCCATGAGCTGGTAACTTCTATATCATACACCTCGCTAATCTTTGGCCTAACTGTCTTAACACATGTATACACATACACACACTGTCTAGCTTTGAATCTGCAAATGGTAGTTCCCGGGAATTCCCATGAAATATGTTCTCTCGTGCTGTCACCACGCTTCCTACGAACTGTCTAAGCCCCTCCTAATGAGCTGGTTTACATGCTACACAAATACTAAACCTGACGTTATGGAGGGTTCCTGATTTACATTATACATGCAACTATACCATTGTCTACTTTACCTGGCGTTATGGAGGGTCCCTGATCTACATTATACATGCTACTATACCATTGTCTATACCTGGCGTTATGGGTGTCCCTGCGGTTATACTCCTACTATGTCTCTCCGGTGTTTTGTGCAGTACACTCTTGTCAGACACCAGCACACTGTCATGTAGTGACTCCGTAGGGAGACAATTCTCTTTGTTGCTTATCCTGTTGAGAGTTTCAATTAGCAATCCGTTTTTCGCGAGTTTTTGTTGTTTTTTTTCCCAACATGAATTAAAAAGAAGAGAGGGTCGAGGAAAATATTTTGATGTGAAAACTAACTCGATCTCAAAGTTTTGTTTTTTACCTTGCCTGTGGGGTGAAGCGGGATGGAGATGTAGAGCGAGTCATATTACATGTTGATTGGACGGGACTTGCAGGGAAACTAAAGTTGCTTGTTCGCTGAAATATATAGTTAAAGAATCAAGATAACCCACAACATGTTCAAATATATGTTTGTTTACAATTGCAATAAATTCAATCCAAGAGATTACTAATTCTAGTTACTAATCTAGGTTACTAATCCTATTACTAATCCTACAGTTACTAAAGCTCTCTTTTTTTGCAATGATAAGTAATATAAGTTCGGTTGATATTTGTGGAAAGTTTAATTTGTCTAAGAAGTTTTGTTGACTCCGTCTACGAGTAGAGGGGCGCGGCTCAGTCTCATGAGCGCGTTACACAGTGCCCTCGTGCTGAAATTGTTTGCTATTTTCCATACGCCAGTTGTGTTTAGGCTACACTTTAATCTTGGTTACTAATCCTACAGTTACTAATCCTATTACTAATCCTACAGTTACTAATACATAACTCACCGGGCCAGGAGAGACAGGGGTTCCAAGGAGAATTCCAGGTAGAGAGGGGTTACTGGCCGTGCCTTTGAGAGTGGCTGGTGATGCCATTGCTAGGAGGAGAATGGGGAATTAAATAATATGAACTTCTTTACTTGTTTGTTTGTTCAGGTCTTATTAGGAACATGGGATACTGAGCTTGTAACAGTATGAGGTCACCCCTCAAACTCTCCTGTTGAGTATGATTATAGATATAAAAAGAAGACAGGAGGCAGACACACTGCCTCCCGCTTTTTTCCATGGAAGGATACTGGTAATTGGAGCTGATAATTGTACCCCATGTCTTCCTATTGTGATCTAGAGCACCCTAATAATCTCTTCCCCTCCTATTTATCCCTGTCTCTCTAGTCTCTGTCGTTCTGTCTGGAAGCTCCATTCAACTACCCCATGCATCATATCTGCCCATTCCCGGATAATTTATCAAAATCTCGCTTACTGAGTACTGCTCCATTTATTTTGTTTGGGCGATCGATTGGATATGATCTGAATTCAGGGTATAACTTTTAAGAATACAGATTGATTCAATTGGTCTCATAATCACTTCATATTTGAAATTTCTGTTCTCTCCTTCCGGTCCGACAAAATGAATAAGCAGACTTCAGATAAATGGATGCTCTAACTGGTTAGAGAGCCGTGACCTTTTCAGATGGTTGTCTGTACAGATGATAGCTCCTTCCGGTTCAATCAAGATGGTCAGAAGAAAACGCGGTGATTTATTTATTCTAATTGAATAAATCGCCGCGTTTTCTTTTAATTAGCTTGATTGAAGCCGTAATTAGTAGTTATTTTCTCTACATACTAATATCATCCGGCTCCGGTCTTATAAACAATTATATTCTATACTTCTTCTATCCAATCTTTACAGATGGTTTACATAGTGAGCATCTTACACTGATGGTAGTTTAACTACCGAGACCGGGCGACCATTATTCTAAATATGACCTTACGTCATGCCTACCCTCTCTGCATGCAAGTATAGAACTTTCGAGAGAGTTGCTCCTAATTACGTCATATAGGTACTACGTCACCCCCACGTCTCCCTCTCTCCCAATACCTCTCTCTCCCTCTCTCCCAATACCTCTCCCTCTCTCTCCCAATACCTCAGAACAGGAGCCGGTGCTATATGACGCAGCTGTGTGCTCTAGAAACAGGGCGGCCAATAATAGCTCCTCTCCAGAGAGAGAGAGAGAGAGATAGCTTACTGCTAGAGGGGGGAGAGAAACAAAACGAGAGAGCTATAATAGGGACTGGCTCTCTATCTGGCTCTCTATCTCTATTGATCATTATAGATCGTGATAACTCTACTTCTTTTTCCACTTGATATATATATAGCACTGTATAAAAGGCCGCTATAATGGACCTCTCCAGCCCAGGAGTTAACTTTGTTAGACCAACATGCTGTCAACACGGCTCTGCAGAACATGGCACATTTCGTGGTACCCTGTGCCGCTTTTTGAATTTTACCAGTTGATTTTCGACACCTTCGCTTAAAACTAGACCTTGTATGATAATATTCATCTCTCTCTCCCGTTAATGTGATTCTCGATGCTTTTTGCTCTTTGTTTATCCCATCTCACTCATATACATATTCTTACAATCTTACAATCTTACAACTCTTACAATCTCAGTTTACTGTTTGTTTTTTCAATCTCAGTTCTCACTCTGGATCTCAATTTTCAATCGTGTGCACTGCATGTAAACCACCACACACTGTACTACAACAGCTGGCAGCAGCATCATAGTGCTATATCGTCTATTGTTCTTGTATTCTCGCACAATCTGAACACTATTCTCTCGTTTCTATAGCTAGATGTGCGTATGATTATCAGAGACTGGTATATTGATTAATTCTGTATGGGCCATGTGTCATCTGAATTATCACATACTAAATCGATAGAATATTCTATAACGGCATTATATATTGGGCCATGCCATGAGAATTAGCACATGTACGGCATCTTGAGATAGAGTACTATTGGCACTAAATAATTAGCCATTGTCAATTTGTTAAATTATGATATCTTCTGATAAATTGAGTGTGATTTCATTGACATGTTCGTGCTGTCTGTCTCCGCGGGGATTGCGGTCTGTTCAATACTTTGCCGTAATTTGTACATTTTAATATTCATTATGGATCATTTTCATTCGAGGTGGCCGGTATTTCATCCTACTATGTACTACTCATGCGCCCCATCAACTTTTGGCCACTCCAATCTCTTGGATCACTGACATTTAAATCCATTACAACATGTCTAGAGTCCATCTAGGGATTAGTATGGTCTATTTAAAGGGTCAATAGCATTCCCTAGATAAGACTATGGACATGTTGTAATGAATATTACAATTCCCGGTATTATAGTAGAGGCCAATGCTAGCTCTGGTATTATAGTAAAGGTCAATGCCAGCTCTGGTTTGATTCTAGCCGCCATATCATTTGGTAAACTGTACGTGACCGTGAGATGTGATTATACAAAGGCCCGGCCATGGGTGTAATAATAATTATGGGCTAAGGTTTGAGTCAGCTATTGTATCAATTGTCACTGGGATATTCCTAGAGTCAGTTTGCAATGATTGCTTGTATGTGTCATGCAACAGTTATAGACGCCAGACATGTGCATGTGCCGATATAACTGCTCTTTCTTCTAACTCTATCTCATGAGTCATGCCGACATGGCCTCCTAAGTTAAACTGATCTTCGTTTAATATATTCGTTTAATCGCACATTTCGTTAGATAGTTTAGGTGGCATATCAGATCAGTATAATGCCGTTCTATACCTTTTTACTGGCCATTCTGCCGCTATACATCTTACTCACTATAATTCATAAAGATGTGGCCTCTCTTCGGTGCCGTGACGTTCACCATGGCTAAGCACGTACAGGATCGGACCCAGATTTACCGGGGTAAACCCTTTCCCCCGAGCACCCCGATAAATCGGGGTCCGACTGTAATATTACATCTGTGATTTGACATTTAATATTCAGAGTTCTCTCCATCTACTATAACATTTATTTAACCACCTGGCTCACCCTTTGGTATTTTAGAACTTGAAGATGGCGTTACCTATTAGCAACAACCGTACTGACTGCCTAACTTCCGATCAACTCTGCTTGTTCCGAATAGTTAATGTGAGTCTTGTGGAAAAATTAATCACTACTGTTTTGTTGTAAAAAACTAACAAATTAATTGGTGCTCTTTTGCGTTAATTGTTTCTCTATTTGGTTTCAAACTACTACCCCACCAGCCTCCACCATCTCATCCAAATTAATTGTTTCTCTCTTGTTGTAAAACTAACGATTGTTTTTTCTCAGGGATCCATTCTAGCAGCCATTGGGCTGTTTGGCCTTGTACTATCCAGTATTGTACTGTGCACTCTCACTACACAGGCAGTTAGACTTCCTGGCAACAAGGTAATAATTGACAATCATGTGATTTTAGTTTGGATATTTTAATTGGGGGAAACGTGAGCTATTTGAATTTTGAGTTAGCTACATGTATGCTTGTTAGTACAGTTTAGTCCCAGTTTAGTACAGTTAGTATTACTATTATCATTTCACTATTTGAGTTGGCTATAACCTATTATCATTTGACTATATTTACCCCAGAGTATTTTCATTCTATTTGAATTTTAAGCTGGATACATGAGTGTATTACTAGTTGGCTACATGTAACCTATATTATCACTTGACTATTTACCCCAGAGTATTTTCATAATGAACGTGTCAATGTTTGACGTGCTGTTGTCAATTGTGGGACTCATACGAGGACTTGGAATACTATCAAGTGAAGTGATAGGGGTCTCAGGGAGCAACGGAGACTTTCACGCTAATGCTTGGTGCCATATTTTCACTATCGTCGCTGAGCCTTTCTGGTAAGAATCTATCACGTGACACAAAACACCATATATGGGCATCACGTGACATATAACACCCTTTATACTCACTATTGTCGCAGAACATTTCTGGTAGGGCACAGTAATATCATATCAATTGGTTCCATTAGTTCAGTAATATCAGTTATTTAATGGCACACTATTGTTCAGATCTAACACTACTTAGTAATAGACCCTGTAACACCCTATTGTTCCAGGGAAAGTCTGACACTGATTCTACTGCCTCTCACGGTCGATAGGTTCCTTGCCATTGTATGTCCCAGGAGATATCGGAATATTGTTAATACTAGGAATAGTATAATAATGGTGATAGCCTCCTGGGTACCTCTGATAGGACTCAATGTGTACGATGCTGGCCGATACTTCCTCGGAGATCTAAAGGTGAGTTATCACGTGATACAAAACACCATATATGGGCATCATTCTACATTCTACATTACTAATTGTACATTTTGACCATAATACAGTCGGACCCCGATTTACCGGAACCCCGATTTACCGGGAGGATTTCTTTCCCCCGATTTTTTTTGGAAAATTTTCGAAGTTTGGCCGGTTGGTAAACTTGCATTTGCAATTCGCTAGGTCTAATGGGGATCACGTATCGGTTCGTTTCGAACCGTCTAATTAGCGGCAGGACACGTGATAAGATGCACCGATTCGAAACACGATTCGAACGTGGCTGGTATACCTTGAAAAAATTAAATAACTTTTTTTGCAAAATTTTACAGAATCATTGTCAATGCTTTGATCGATGCTCCCCGTAAATTTTCAGAGAAAAAGTTATTTTGAAATTTTGATACTTCCTCCCCCCGCTTAGGGTGCCCAGATTCGGCATGGTATCACGTATCGGTTCGTTTCGAACCGTCTAATTAGCGGCAGGGCACGTGATAAGATGGCAAGATGCACCGATTCGAACGTGGCTGGCATGTATACCTTAGAAAAATTTCATAACTTTTTTTTGCAAAATTTTACAGAATCATTGTCATTGCTTTGATCGATGCTCCCCGTAAATTTTCAGAGAAAAAGTTATTTTGAAACTTTGATACTTCCTGACCCCGCTTAAGGTGCCCAGATTCGGCATGGTATCACATATCGGTTCGTTTCGAACCGTCTAATTAGCGGGATGACATGCGATAAGATGCACCGATTCGAAACACGATTCGGACTCGGTCGGGGTGGTTTACCTCAGAAAAAGTTTTTACATTTTTTTTGAATTTTTTAAATTTTCTATTTCTAATGACAGAAGCAATGATCATATTGTCATCAATAAATGTATACTATACAGTTAGAGGTGTTTTGGTATAGAATTTTGGACAAAAGTAGGATTTATGGGTCAAATATGCTCTACCCCGATATACCGGGCACCCCGATTTACCGGGCAAAATGGCTTCCCCCGAGGATCCCGGTAAATCGGGGTCCGACTGTACCACCATTTCAGTTGACCTACCAGCACTCCTACCACCGATGTGTCTACAACTCCGACTTCAAAGGCCGACAACTGATATTCCTAGTTGTACCCCTTCTTCTCATCTTCATCATGTATGCTGTTATGATAACCCAAATAATAAGAAGCAAGATCAGAGCCAGCAAGATGATAATGACTTCCACAGCCATCATTGTAACCGGCGTGGTATCATCAATTCCGTTTACATTACTGGCGTGTTTTGAGATAACTCTGAGTTACGAGGTTGCCCAGGTACTGACAGTGACACTTTATTATATCAATGGTATCTGTAACCCTTGTATCTACCTGTGTTCCAATCCAATGGCAAAGAAACAGTTGCGGAACATGAGTATGGTCAGTCATTTTACTGTTCGGAATAACACTTTCTCTGGAGTTCACGCAGCACAGGGACCTGGTTCATGAGATCAATGTAATACAGGACTGGGAGCCGGTTCATGAGATCAATGCAATGTGCAGACGTTCACATACATACATGTGTAAAATACTCTCTTTACTGTCTCTCTGTCTCCCTCTATGATTTTCTCAGTGTACTATTTCTCTGAATCTTTTTGTTTATATGTTGAATCAATAACCCACCACCCCCTCCCCCCAGAAACCCATTAAATAAGCAGATAGAGATTCAATTTGTGCAGCAGGTTAATAATTTACACTTGTTAAATATAATATTATGTACACACACACGATCTGTAAATCAAACTAAACTGTATAGTAGGAGACACTAGCGTGGTACGCGCAAAAAAATGTGCACCACACACCTGTTATTTTAGGTATGTGGCGCGCATTTTTTTGCGCGTACCACGCTAGTGTCTCCTACTAGTATTTTCTGAAAATAAAGTGTTATGAATTATTCCCACTTATTATTTCTACACCACCGATTTGTCGAGGGAGGTATTGAGCCCGCTGTATGAGTAATTTCCTGCGGCGGCCAGCTTACTGGTGAATTTAGACTGTCGCCCATGGAACTGGTTGGGCATGGTGTGCACTGATGGCTTCTTTCCCCCGTAACCACTGTAGTAGGGGGTTTAGGGTGGGTTAGATTCAGCGGGCCCATAGGGGTTACAAATGTAGGGGGTTTAGTATATATTATAGGGTTCAAGTGGGTTGGATTCAGGTCAACGGGGCCAAATGAGTATTGTCATTTAATGATGTTAATGTATATACCTGCTAGATGTTTGGTAGATTGGGTGTGGCTTCTTCTCTGAGTATCCCTTCTGTATCTCAGGATTATCAAACCTGACAATACAGATACATAAGAACAGTGTTAACTTTGTCTTCTTTGGACTGTCTTGTGGAATCTCAGACAAGAGCAGAGAACTGAGATCTCAAGGAGAACTGATAGCTGTTCAGTAACTGAATTTAAACAGGATTAACAAAATATTAAAACAAGATTAACACAGTATCTAAACATCACAAAGTGCGTGTGATTTTCTTACCGTTCAGGGAGGTTGCTTGTCCTGTATATGTTGGATGTTTTCATCACATTGACACCGTCAGACATATTGCAGTTCTGTTCAAATAACACAGGAATTATAATTGAAAAACTACAAAAAAAACTGAAGATAATTTTACCGGAAATATTTTCAAAAAAAATTAAATTGTCACAAAATAAAGCTCCTACAAGAATGTAGAAATTACATAGAATTAAAATGAGCTGTCTTAGACAATGTTTAAAAAGTTCAAGGTCCGAGGCAATAATGTCATTTTTCAACAACGAAAAAATATAAAAGTTCAATTGTCGTAATTTTGAAAGTCAGGATTAACAAAAAGGCACAATTCGTTCAGTCTCTCTTCAACTGTTGTACCGGTCCACTCTAGGGGCTTCTTGGGTATTACATCCCGGTAAACCACCTCAATAATATCATCATCAGGAGTTTCAACCTTAAGTGGTATCTCTTCAAACTCTTCATCTGCTAAAATGACACCGAGAACATTGTCCCTTATTTCTTCAAAACGCTCCTTCGGCCGCTTGTGGACCCGTGTTACTGCAGCAAAACAAATCGTGTCCACCCACTCCAGAAATTGTGTCCAAAGCAACGGCTTCCTGAAGATGTAAATTATCGTTTAGTTAAGAAAGTGAACATGTTAATCTTTCTTTTACTCTCTCACAGAAAAGATGAAACACTAAATGTTCACTCACTCAAATTTCACAGTAAGAAGTCTGTCTCCAAAGACACAAACGAGGCGCTTATCTTTCTCCCGGGGATGTCTCCAGTACGTTGTCAAGGATTTCTCCCCAGACTCACTGACATCTTCTGTGGGCTTCTTGTAACAATAAAACCCGATCAAGAAGAAGGATTCTTGTATAACTTTCTGGATGTGTGTATCCTGTTCAGGTGACAACTCCATTATTATTTCATTGTTTTCAGCATCAGGGATATTCCGACAATTCAATGCCACGTCGAAAATTCGCAATCGGGCGAGATGCTGGTGAATATCTCTAACTTCAATCTCACGACCTTCCATCTTCTTAGCCCCAGGAACAGTTTTTCTGTTCGTTAGTCTGCAGTAGATCACCTACGATTTATCTTGATTTTCGGCCATGCAGAGTGCACTGTGTTAACATGAAATTTATTTGACATCTCTGTAAGGGCTCCTAAGCTCTGTGGCTTACTAGAAATTTATCAAAGGCCCTCCGATCTCCGAAAATTTGCATCAAAGAAAAGAAAATGGAGGGCGGGGGTTGAAATTTTAAACAAAAAGAAATGAAATAACGCTGAAAAAATGTGTCAAAAAAATGCCGCGCTGTGCTCTCGTATTATGTTGCGAAACATCGAAATAAACGTAACACGCGTATTTTATGCGTTGACGCTGCGGCGCGCAGTGGTTTGAATTTGCATAATTTAATTGTCTGGCAGTGATGCGTGTGTTTAGATTCAACAGGTCTTAAGCGCATGCTTTGTTCACGGAAATTCAAACGTTCCACCACCGAGCTGAGAGAAGCCTTGGCACTAGTTTCCCGCTCTATCGCCTGTAAGAAATATCATCCAAGATTCCTAGCGATATTATGTGCATCACGTCTCATCCCTTTGAAGAAACCTGACAACGGCACCCGTCCAATTGGCATCGGTGAGACTTTACGTCGTGTCATTTGCAAAGCAGTCATGAAATGTCAACGCAAGGAGATTAGACTAGCAGCGGGCAAGTTCCAGATGGCGGCTGGTGTCAGAGGGGGTTGCGAGGCAGCAGTGCATGCTCTCCGTCAAAAGTTTGATAGTGATCAATGTGATGCAGTACTATTGTTAGACGCACAAAATGCGTTCAACACTCTAAACAGAAAACTTACTCTCCACCATGTGGCTGTGCACTGCCCAATTCTAGACACCTTTCTCAGAAATATCTACGGATGCTCCAGAGACTTATGGGTCGGTGAATCAGTGCTGACGAGTGAAGAAGGAGCCACCCAGGGATGCCCCAGTGCCATGGGTATGTACAGTATCGGCATCTCGCCATTGATTGAAAAAGTAAAAGAAGACGACGTGTTCCAGATATTCTTTGCAGACGACGGCAATGGTTGTGGTAAATTGGATGGCCTTTACGAATGGTACAGATCTGTGGTTACCAAAGGTCCAGCCCACGGATACATTATAAATCCCAATAAATGTGTGCTGATTGTAAAACTTGAACATCTGAGTGAAGCAGAGGATATGTTTAGTGATACAGGAGTAACAATTACTACAACAGGCAATCGCCATCTTGGGGCTGTCATAGGTTCGGAAACCTACAAGAAGGAATATGTATCTGGTGAAGTGACTAAGTGGACCGAAGCTCTTCAAAACCTAGTGACAATAGCCAAGACTGACCCACACGTTGCTTATGCAAACTACACAAGGAGCTTTAAATTCAAATGGAGTTATATGCAACGCACAGTTCCTGGAATCGGTTTACTCTTTGAACCCCTGGAAAACATCATCCGCCACGAATTCATTCCATCCCTGCTCGGCTCACATGTAACGGATCTGCAACGGGAACTTATTGCTCTACCTGTCAAGATGGGAGGTCTAGGAATTGAAAACCCAATGCTCACGGCTGACACTGCATACGAGCATTCCCTCCACTGCACAGGCCCACTAGTGGAGCACCTTCTCTCAGACGAAGAACTGGATGGTCCTACCATAGACAAAATCGAGAAGATCACCAGAGAAAGAACCAAGGAATGCGAAGAAAGAACAATTGAAAGACATCTTGTCCAGATGAAATCCATGAAAGAAAAGATGACTGACACGGAGAACCGGTTACATTCACTAAACCAAGAGCCCGGGGCATCATCTTGGCTGACAGCAAGACCCATCGAAGCACATGGACATCACCTGACCAAACAAGAGTTTGTCGATGCGATGCACCTTCGATTTGGACTACCGTTTCTTGATCTCCCCGCCAAATGCCCATGTGGGTCCAGCAACAGTGCCGATCACGCATTGTCCTGTCACAAAGGTGGTTACACAATTTACAGACACGACCGCCTAAGAGACAACTTTGCTGATATCTTATCCTACGCTGGTGTCAGGTCTATAGAAACTGAAAAACTCTTACAACCATGTGAGGATTACGACCAAGAAATGCAGCAGTATCCTTGGGCAAATACAGATAGAGACGCCCGTATGGACATCGTTTGCATGGGATTGTGGGCTCCGGACCAGATGTCCTACATGGATGTCAGAGTCTGTCACCCGATGGCAGCTTCATATCTCAACATCAAGCCATCATCTCTGTACAAAAATCACGAAAAGTCCAAGAAGACGTGCTACATGAGACGAGTGCAGATTGTAGAGGGCGGGACCTTCTCTCCACTGGTGTTTACAACAACAGGTGGTGTTGGCCCAGAAATGGACAGGGCGATGAAGAAGACAGCCAGACACATCGAGGACAAGCATGGAGAGATGTACAGCGAGGCGTTGGCAGCTATCAGAAGGAGGCTGAGATTCTGCTTACTAATCGCAACATTGAGATCTCTGAGGGGGTGTCGAATTAAATACACCCCAGTAGGACTCGGTAGCATTGACTTCAATATCTGAATCATGTGTGAGATTTTATTTGTAAGATTTATTGTTTATTTGAGTGAGTGATTTTAAGATTTATTTATTTATTTATTTATTTATTACTAACCCCAACACCGGGGGCAAATGATCGAACCCAATGTGAATGAGACTCATCGCGATTAACTCTTCATACGGTTACCCCCTTTCTCTCTTCGGCAGCTTCTCTTCGGCTGTTGGAAAGTGATGCCAATCGGTGTTGGGGTTAGTGAATTTTCAAAAAAAAAAGTGTGTCTGGAACTGATCAAAGTGATACACAGGAGTTTGAGAAAGTAGAAGAAAGAACAACGATATCACAAAATCGATCGTTATATATATCACACAGATTGCTTGCGGAGTATTCTCAGTAATACTCACGCGCAAGCCACAACACCCTTCTCACTCCTTCTGAGGCTCCAAACATCCCTCAAAATACAGACTAACATGACGTCTCTCGCACATCGTCTCCTGAGAACACAACACAGTTCCTCTCACCTGGCACTACACGATCACAACGTAGTCCATTACCATCACACCTCTCCGCCGATCTTCTCCTGCACACAGGCTGAACACACCTAGTGGGCTCACAACAAAACCTGCTGCATACTGAACAAACTGTCCGAGAAAGATCACAAATACACATTGATCCTCGTCGCCATTCTGATGCGTGTGTCTGGAACTGATCAAAGTGATACACAGGAGTTTGAGAAAGTAGAAGAAAGAACAACGATATCACAAAATCGATCGTTATATATATCACACAGATTGCTTGCGGAGTATTCTCAGTAATACTCACGCGCAAGCCACAACAGGCAGCAGCGTTCGCGTTCGCCAAAAAAATTAAGAAATTTAATATTCAAGTTCCAGGTTTCTGCTCCTGTAGTATCTCCTCACCCCTAGGGGCTAAGGACACTGGACATCAGCAGACATTTTGCACAGAGAAAGAATTTGCAAAATTGATCGTAGGTTTCTCTGATCGATGCGCTTCTACATCCTTCAGTTTTGTGGACTCCCTGCTCAGCCCTCAGGCTTACTTTTGTCTGTCAGTGTAACACTGTGTCCACCAGTGTCGAAAAAATCTCAATGATGAAAGTCGCGATAGTTCTTTAGGGTATCACAACCTACAATCAAGCTTACAAGTTTACAATTAAAGTTGTATTTGTAAAGAAACAGGCCTTCCCTAAATGGGTCCACCTAAATAAATATCAAGTTGAAAAACTATCCCTTCACACTCACACTCATCAGCACAGCACTGGAGGACGATCGTGAAATCTTGTCAAGTTCTTGCCCAATGATGTTTTGAACTGATTCAAGCTCACACAAGAATTTACACTCAAAGAAGAAGAGTGTAGGTCTGAGTCCTGAGACTCAGACTCTGAATCCTGAGAGCATGGCTGACTGCTGAGAGGCATGGGGGTCTAAAGACTAAAATGTTGTAGAAACTAATGCTAGTAATCCATCATTTTTCAAGTAGGTACGAATTGGAATACCCTACCAAACAACGTGAAGCAATTTGAATCTATTAAATGGATGGAGAGATTCCCAGACCGACCCCCGATTACTGGATAATGGATATACACGACAGAAATTAACTCGATTCTTGATGAATGAACTTAAGACTTTTTGTTCACAACCCGCGACCGAATCACAATCAAACAAACGGTTTAGAATTAAAAATTCGGTACAACAAGCGAATTCTTTGTTACTGGTCTATATCAAACCATATAATAGTATCGAACCATATATTACCTAATGTTCATTTCGGACAAAATTACAAGGCTATAGAACAAATTTGATTTGATTATTAGATGTCTGACATCTCTTTAATCTTTTGATTTTGAGAAAAGATACGTTCCTGGTCGCTAGTGCTATAGTGTTATCAGACACTAGTCAGCTCAAAACATTCCAAAGCTTCTCACAGCTTCCCAGCTTTATTTCATGTTTTCCTCCTTTCAACAACCTCTCACTGTTAAAAGCAGAGAGAGAGTTCAGACTCTGAACTACTATCTGGAATAGCAGTACACAGCTGGAATGTTGAGAACATCCCGCCCTGGACCTCCCTATTATAGTAGTGGACCTCCCTACTATACACCTCCCTGTTGAGAGTTAAGACCTCCATGTACACACTTGATATTCTGTTGAAAGATATTGACAGTGTTAAATACACGTCCACACACACACAAATACCTTTTAGATACTACAGACACTTTTACCAACTTACTTATAAATAGCGGGGTGCTTTCTCTCATTTGCAAGTTATTATAAAACCCGTCAGTTTCAAACTCGTGTTTATTCTCTAAGTTATTATTTAATTTCCCATTAAGGCTACCTGGAGTACACTTACACTACTTATCCGTGCGCCTGTGTATGTTTGTTTGTCTGTGTGTCTTTTCTCTCGCAGGCCGGAAATTGGACCCAGGCAGGTGCGTGTGAGATGGTGAGAGAGAGAGAGAGAGAGAGAGAGAGAGAGAGAGAGAGAGAGAGAGAGAGAAAATTGTGAGATAGTTGAAATTTACACAGCTGAGAAGAAACACACATATCCGGTAATGATCGGTAGTAATATTTTGCATAAGAACCTACCGTGACCGTGGTATTATTAATTCCATTTCTCTCTCTCTCTCTCTCTCTCTCTCTCTCTCTCTCTCTCTCTCTCTCTCCTCTCCTCTCTTCTCTCTCCTCTCTCATCTCCTCTCTCTCTCTCTCTCTCTCTCTACTCTTCTCCGTCTCTTCTCTCTCTCCTCTCTCTCCTCCTTTTCTCTTTCTCTCACTCTCTCCCTTCTCTACCCTTTTCTCTCTCTCTCTCTCCTCTCCTCTCTCTCTCTCTCTCTCTCTCACTCTCTCTCTATCTCTCTCTCCCCTCCTTCCCAGTTAACTCTCTACATCATCACGCTGCTCGTTCAAAGAAAAATGAGCGAGATAATGGGAACATTAGATGATCTTGGATTTTAAGTAGTGAGTGTTTGTATGGAGGAAAGATCCATAACAACAGAAAGAAGATAGATCCCGAAATGAAATCATAGTGAAACACTATACACACCACCTTTTGCAAGGGGCCCCATGCCCCTGGTATCCGTGTTCAGAGCCCTCGTGAGACTATAAGAACTTCCGATGACGCCTGCTCATCCACACACCACCTTTCATTTTTCAAGAGGGGGGCCGGGGGGGGGGGGGGTTTTGAATTGATCTCCCTTGGTTGGCTAACACTATCTTAACCCTTTAGCTATTTTTCATGCTTTCGACACACGCGTGATTAGGGTGACGTGTTTAAATATACCATCTTGTCATTTAAATACCATATCATGTCTGTTGTTTTTTCTTTCTAGAATTACTGATTTTCTACTAATTGCCTTCTTGTACGACTTATTGGGTACCACTAATTGGGTACCATCTTGTTTTATGGAACCCGCTCGAGGGACAAGCACCATTAATTATCACACCGCTTATAATTACACAGCTCTAACGGTGAATTGTAACTTTGTTAGATCATGTCATTTAAATACCATATCATATCCCACAACTAACGGTGAATTGTAATTTTATTAGATCATGTCATTCTTCAAGAGAAAGAGTGACAAGAAGAAGGACGAGAATAAGATCTCTAAAAAATATGAGTTGAAAGAAGTTCTGGGATCGTAAGTTTTACGCTTTACTCGACCTATTTTCATTTTCTCCTCATTTTCTGTTCGTTTTTATCCCATTTCCCCTCATTTTTTTCTTTTTTTCCCCTTTTACCCCTTGTTTTGTGATTTTCCGTTTTTTTTGGAAATTAAACAAAGTTTTTTTAGGGGGGGCTTTTCTAAAGTGTGTTTGGTGACGAAAAAAACTGGTAAAAAGTAAGTTCTCAACTGCACCCTCGCTTGTGGAGCTCACACTGTATTTTGTTTCATACAACGCTCTGCCCTCACCTATCAATCCTTTTCTATCTATCAATCCTTTTCTATATATTTCTGTCTATTCAAGAACAATACAGTATTATCCTTTTTTTTTAAACACCCCCCAAATAAAACGCAAAGATGCAGGTGCTGCAGTTAAAAAAAATCCTCACCCCATTCTTCTTGCCATTGAGTTTCCCCCCTTGCCCACATTTCTAACCGAAATTTAAATTCCACAGGTTTGGAAAAAAACATCACAAAATCGGAAGGGGAAAGGAAATAGTTTTAAAACGAAATAAACGTCCTCAGGAAGTGAGTGTGTGTACAATACAAATACATACCATAGAACTGAACCTAGCTTCTTCCCCATAAAATTCCATAAAATTTTATAAACTCGGGGCAGTTCTCTAGAATGTAAACCCCTCGAAAATCAGACGTTCCAAAAAGTAAACTTATGGGAACCGGGCATTTTTTAAAAAAGTATCTTCATGGAAACCTCAGTTTTATAAAAAAGTATACCCATCGAACTCGGTCAGTCTGCAGCTCTATATATCTCTCTCACTGACATGGTGGTGCAAGTATATCGCCTTCTTTTTTTTTTTTGGGGAACCCCAAAAAGGGTTAAAAATTGTTACCTTTTAAAAGGGCGCCTGCGGCTCTAGAAATTTTTGTATCGAGGTTTCCCAAATTTTGGTTTTTTAAATCATTAAAAAACCACACACCCCTGACCTGCATTAGCAACACCACCAAGATCCTCGGGGGAATTATATAATGCTATATTAGGACCATTATTATCATGTTGTCCACCCCCCGTCCAGAGATATTTCTTTAAAATTTTTCCTTTTTAAATCCAAACGCAATCGAGACCTGCGCCACCCAAAACCAAAAAAAACCAACCCCAACAGAGCCGCTTTTAGGTCACGTGCCCTGGTTATCACCCAAATCAGGGACAATTTTCCCTTTGGCCATTTTCGGCTTCAAAAGATCTAAAAAAAATCTCTTTTTCCCTTTTTTCTTCTCGAAATTATCTATTCCCCCTAATATACTTTTCTAGATTTACTCAATATTATTCTCGATGATATCACTATTGGTCCCCTTTAGGTCCCCTAGGTGATCTCTCAACAAATGACAATCACTTGAGTCTCTGTAAATGTCACTACAAGTTATTCGCATTTTTCATTGGGCAACCTCTCTCTGTCAGAGCGTGTTGTTGTCCATTATTGTCTTATAAACACAGTGCCCACACACACGTATAGTTCCCAGTAGAGAGAGGGAGAGATAGAGAGAGATAGAGAGATAGCGAGAGTGAGATAGAGAGATAGCGAGAGTGAGATAGCGAGAACGAGAGCTCTGACAGTTCCAGTATTGCTATTGTGAGCTACCCCAGTGAAGCCATCTCTCATTCTCCAACCGAAGAAGAAAGAAAGAAAGAAAGAAAGAAGAAAGAAAGAAAGAAAGAAAGAAAGAAAGAAAGAAAGAAAGAAAGAAAGAGAGAAAGAAAGAAAGAAAGAAAGAAGAGAGAATGAGTATCGTTGATTACAGCCCGCCTTGTGTAATAGCTGAGACTGAGCTCCTCTCCTGCTGCTTTACTGCCGATTGGATTGGACAGTCAGCCCCTTCGAAACAAGATCTCTCTCTCTCTCTCTCTCTCTCTCTCTCTCTCTCTCTCTCTCTCTCTCTCTCTCTCTCACTCACTCACTCTCTCTCTCTCTCTCCTCTCTCTCTCTCTCTCTCTCTCTCTCTCTCTCTCTCTCTCTCTCTCTCTCTCTCTCTCTCTCTCTCTCTCTCTCTCTCTCTCTCTCTCCCCCCTCTCTCCTCTCTCTTTCTCTCTCTCTCTCTCTCTCTCTCTCTCTCTCTCTCTCTCTCTCTCTCTCTCTCCTCTCTCTCTCTTTCTCACTCTGAGGGGGTCCCTGGGGTGTTACGTGAGGAAAACTACAATAGATCGGCAGCCTGGCCTGGATAATTGGCACTGCGGCTATAACATGTTCAAACAATAGTTATCCAAATGTTTTGAGATTAGGCAGAATAGTAGGGTATCCAAATGAATGAAAAATGAATGAATTAATGAAAAACATATTATTGAAGATCTAAACTAATTTTAAGACGAGACAGACAGACAGACAATACCAGTCTATTATTTGTTAGGCTATAATAATTGCTGTCAAGAGAGAGAGTAATGACCCTCCCTACTGCAATTACCTCTTTATGTAACACGCTATATTCATTCGCAATGATCGATCTTCTTTCTTGCAAGAACAATTGTTTCAATTTCTGTTTTATAAACAGTGCAACCACCTTCTATCTATCTATTTCTCTTTATCTATTTCTCTAACTCTTTCTATCTCTCTAACTCTTTCTATCTTTCTCTCTTTCTTACTATAATGTATTTCACTCTCTCTCAATCTCTCTCAATCTCTCTCAATCTCTCTCTCTCTCTCTCTCTCTCTCTCTCTCTCTCTCTCTCTCTCTCTCACTCTCTCACTCTCTCTCTCCCTCTCTCTCTCTCTCTCTCTCTCTCTCTCTCTCTCTCTCTCTCACTCTCTCTCTCTCTCTCTCTCTCTCTCCCTTGTCACAGTTCCACTAACCTGGCATGCACTAAAGCTGTGTGGAGAGAGTTTTTACAAATCATCTGACATGCTAGTACAAAGGCTTTATTGGAGAAAGAATGGAATTGAAGAATGGTGAAAGGATCAGACTTGGGATTTCGGCATGAACCGACCGACACAAATAAACAGCCAATCAGAACTCGTTATTTAGGTCACGTGACTGGTTATCATCCAATCAGGGACCAGTATTTCCTAATTCGGTCGGTTCCTGGATTACGGGCTGTCATATTATATCAAGTGATATTGTCTCCACAGACTTCACAGTATTGCAGTATCAGTGACCTCTAGAGACCGCATTGAACATGTTTGAAATATATGCAATATCCAATAATTCCATAGATATATATGCACTTTTTCTAACACTATGTCTTGTCTTATCGTATAATTATATTCTCATAGATCATTATCTCAAGAGGTGTATAGATCATCTCAGGAGGTGTAGCACTGTGAAAACACAGAGGGGTGGACAAAGAAAGCTTGTATTATGAGTGTAATGTTTGTCAACAATCAACAGTAACAACGACACTAACATTCTGCTGCTGCTGTCATGTAGATTGTAGAAAGAAACAAACAGACAGATAAACATTTTGAAAAGAATTCAAACACAAACTCTACAATCCTACAACTCACGACTAACCACTTACGACTAATGAATGTGAACTACAACTATATATGAAATGTGAAGTCTACAGACAGGATCATCCGTTTTTTTTCAAGAATTTCATTTTTCTGGTTTGCATTGTTCCGTTATTTTTCAAATAACACTGTAATAGAGGGGTGTTGCAGGTAGTTGGTGGTTTTATCGGCTATCTGGTGACATCACGTCCAAATTAATAAACGTACCATACCAGTTTTCTACCCTTTTCTCTATCACTTTCTCTATCTCTTTCTCTCTATCCCTTTCTCTCTATAGTCTATCCCTTTCTCTCTATCTGTTTTGTATTTCCTACCATGTGGCATGTGTTAATAATGACCCAATAGATGTAGTGGAATGTGTATATTCTGAGGAATTGTCCAAACTGTGCAGTTACCCATCCCCATACCGCGTCGGACCCCGATTTACCGGGTAAAACCCTTTCCCCCGAGCAACCGGCCCGGTAAATCGGGGTCCCACTGTATATTATGTTGTCCTCTAAATGTATCATATATCCAAGTGTCTGGCAGACAGAAGAATTCTTTTGTAACAAGGATTAATGTATTTCTTAACTGCTTCACTGTTAATTAACCATCATCATTAAATTGAACCCACACGATAAATTTAGTCATCGTTTATTTTCTGACCATCTCAAATTCAACTCCTCTCTCTCTCTTCTCTCTCTCTCTCTCTCTCTCCATTTTTATAATTGATTTTCACATGTTCCCATTACTACTCTTCATTTCTCACTCACTCCATCTTCCAATCTCACTAATTTTGTCATATTACAGTCGGACCCCGATTTACCGGGATGCTCGGGGGAAAGGGTTTTGCCCGGTAAATCGGGGTGCCCGGTATATCGGGGTGAAATACCGTTAATTTCCTATATCGGGGGAAGTTTATCCTCCCGGTAAATCGGGGTTCCGGTAAATCGAGGCCCGGTAAATCGGGGTCCGACTGTATAATGGGATTTGGGTGAAGGTGCGTCAGAGTGGATTAGAGGCAGCCTCATCTTCTAAAAAATGAAAATAATCAGAATATAAACGAAAGAGGGAGAAGAGACAGAGATGATCTAACATCTATAGATGTAAGGTAGATGATGAAGGAGGAGATAGGTGATGGACTTAAATGTGAATTTAATCTAGAGCAATCTTTACACAAGGCCTCATTCATACGAATCTAATCAAATATCAATATACACGTGTATACTATAGGTGTGTCCTATGTGTGTGTTATCGAGGGGGTTAGGATCCTATGATAATCAGGTGTATGACTACACTGTATGTTAGTTTGTGATGACAATACTGAAGAAGTTAATATTTCATCCTAAATACAGCACATGACTATTTGTTATGTTCTAACGCTCGCGAAAAGGGGGTCAGGCTGGGCACATGACTATTTAAAGGTTGGTTGAAAGTTCATTCGAATATTTCTTTTTAGATTGGAAAGTTCATTCGAATATTTCTCTTTAGATTGGAAAGTTCATTCAAATATTTCTTTTAGATTGGAAAGTTCATTCAAATCTTGTTTTCTTTTAGATTGGAAAGTTCATTCAAATATTTCTTTTAGATTGGAAAGTTCATTCAAATCTTGTTTTCTTTTAGATTGGAAAGTTCATTCAAATATTTCTCTTTAGATTGGGAAGTTCATTCAAATATTTCTTTTAGATTGGAAAGTTCATTCAAATCTTGTTTTCTTTTAGATTGGAAAGTTCATTCAAATATTTCTTTTAGATTGGAAAGTTCATTCAAATATTTCTCTTTAGATTGGGAACCAACTACTCTATAATCCTTAGATACCACCTTGAGTCAGTAATATATAACAGCATTACCAATCTTCTTCTTGGCATATTATTATTATCGCGAGGCTCTTATCTATCAGGCATCTTGCATATAATGATACATAGATTACAAAGATTGTAGAGATTGCAAAGCTAAAGATTGCAAGAATTGCATAAATTCAAAAACCCTTTTTCGATCCTTCTTGTACATCAAATCCCTCATCTTTTTACTGAGCAATTGTTGTGCGTTTACACATGACACGAAAATAAAATGCACGTGATTAATATATAATGGTAGCAACCCCAATGTATTGGTGTACCCCCCCCCCCCTCCTGATATATCTGATTCCAGGAACCGACCGAATCAGGAAGTACTGGTCCCTGATTGGCTGATAACCAGTCACGTGAATAACGAGTTCTGATTGGTTGTTTACTTGTGTCGGTCGGTTCCTGTGTGATTCCCGTGGGAGAATGGAGGGGGTACACCGTACTCAACCCACAACTTTCTGGGGGGGCCACCACCTTTTTTTTTGCCCATTGCCCATAATCTCAGCGAATTTTGGTTTTGCCCATATGGGCAAAAATGGGCAAAATGGGCAAAAATGGGCAAAATGAAATTTTTAGTGTTTTTGTTGTTTTTTCAACTCTATAACTTGATTTTAATTCTTTAAAGTGAGAGAGAAAAGCCCTGATTATGATAAAACTCGGTCAGAATGGTCTTTGGTGTCACATTAGAAGTCAAAAAATTGTTTAGTGGTCAAATCGTAAATTTAGGATTTTTTAATTTTTTTAAAGGTTTTAGGCTTTTATGGGTTTATTTTGTTCTAGGACGTTTCTGAAACCCATGAAAGCCAAAAAACCTAAAAACCTAAAAAATCCTAAACTTAGGATTTGAGCACTAAAATTTTTTTGACTTCTAATATGACACCAAATACCATTCTGACCGAGTTATATAAAAATCAGGGCTGTTCACTTTCACTCTGAATAAGTTAAATCAAGTTATAGAGTTGAAAAAACGACATATAACACTGAAAATTTCATTTTGCCCATTTTTGCCCACGTTTGCCCATTTTTGCCCAAAGTCCCACGATTTTTGAAAATTCAGTTTTGCCCATATGGGCAAATATGGGCAAATATGGGCGAAAAAAAAGGTGACGGCCCCCCCAACTTTCTACAAACTCTAACATGTGTTCCTCCCTGCAGGGCGAATCATCCCAATATTGTGAAGATGAATGAGATGTTTGAGGATAAAAACTATCTCTACCTCGTCATGGATCTGTAAGTATTATCTCTACCAGGAACGAATCAGGAAATACTGGTCCCTGATTGGCTGATAACCAGCCACGTGACCGAAATAACGAGTTCTGATTGGTTGTTTACTTGTTTCGGTCGGTTTTCCTTTTTAAAAAAACCCTTGGGATGGAAAGTATTTGGGATGGAAAAGATTGTGATAAATTTGGGGAAATCGTTAATTTTTTCTTTAAAATTTTTTGAGGAAAACAAATCACTAGACAGAAAGAAAGGGGGGGGGTTAGACAGGGGAAATGAGGGAGATAGAGAGATAGAAGGGAAGGGCGCGATAAAACCCAAGGGGAACCATTAGCACAAACCTATAATTTCCCCCCCCCAAACCAGTTTAAGTGTAATCTTTTTAAAACCGCAGTAAAAACCATGCACTTCTTCGTAAGTGCCATTCTGGTACCCAAATTTAAAACCTGTACCCAAATTTAAAAAAACCTGTACCCTTTAAAACCCGTAACAAATTTAAAAAATGTTTTCCAAATTAAAAACCCTTTACCAAATTAAAACAGATCCAATTAAAACCTGAAAACAAATTTAAAAACCTGTACCAAATTAAAACCTTTTACCCAAATTAAAACGGGGACCCAATTAAAAAAAAGGGTTATCCAGGTCAAAACCAGGCAACCCCCCCCCCCCCCCTTACCCCAGAAAATCGGGGCCCCGATTTACTATTTACATTTAGCCCGAAATTTCAGTATCCAATTAAAAGACCCCGGGGGTTTACCCCAGGTATCCTGGGGGGGGCCCGGGGGGGGAAAAGTCTCCTTACCCCAAACATAAAAATTTGGAAAACCATCGAAGCAGTCCGTTTTCCCCAAACTTTTCTCTTTTAATGTCCCTTTTTCATCATTCCCCCCCTTTCCTTACCTTTTTCTTACTTTTCTTTCTCTTTCTCTCTCTTTCTATCTGTCTTTCTATCTCTCTCTCTCTCTCTCTCTCTCTCTCTCTCTCTCTCTCTCTCTCTCTCTCTCTCTATCTCTATCTCTCTTCCCTTTATCTCCTCATTGACTTAACAAAAGAATTTATACACACACAGTGCTATTGTGTACTACTGCGCTCAGGTATGAGTGAAGCTGTATTTTGACGCACGCCATAGTTCCCTCTAATAGATAGAAAGAGAGAATTATAGAGAGAGACAAAGAGAGAAAAAGAGAGAATGTGGTAAAAGAAAGGGAGAGAGATAATGCTATAACCAATTCTGTTGTCCAAGATAGAGCGAAGAAGAAAGGTCTGAGTAGTACAAAGAATAGGGAGATTTGTTCGAGTGCATTTTCTCACTAATGGATGGAATATGGACGAGACAGTAAACAGCCAATCAGAACTCGTTATTTAGGTCACGTGACTGGTTATCCGCCAATCAGGGACCAGTATTTCCTGATTCGGATGGATGAGAGAGGGATTGCACGGGATTCAATGGGGGAAAACATTTGCCTATAAAATGAGAGTACTAATTGTCCATGGTAGAGGGAGCTCATAGAATATAATAGATATATATTATGTATTATAAGTATATTATGTTTTCTATGCGAATCTGTTCCTACACCCCCCATGCGGTATAAAAAGAGGACGGGAGAATTCTAAGGGGGTACTTACTGGATCACCCCTGACTCCTAGCCATCCCCCACCCCTCCTAGCCACTGAATTTGATATCAAATAGAAATTAGGTGCCATTTTATTGAGCATGCCCGTGGAGTGTGTTCTTTTCGACACTTTAGACTGTAGTTTAGGATGTAATAATTGAGGTTCAAAGAGAAATTAGGGTACTGACCTGCCACTGAAAGTTTCTGTAGAATAACTCCGGAATGTGTTATAGACACTTCCTAAGACACTTTCGACCGTAGTGTGATAATTGAGGTTTACCTACACACTTCCAGGGAACTACCAGACAAAACTTTTAGGTATGGGGGGAGGGGGTATGGGGGGGGGGTGCTAGTCTCTGGTGGTGGCGGTACCTTCATGCTATTTTGGTAGTTATGTTTACACAGAGCTAGATGGACTGTGCAAACAATCACAATTCACACACATTCTACAACATTCTACAACATCTCCCCTACTACATAATACAGTGTAGGCAGTATTCACTGAATCTGAAAACTATTCAGATCGAAGTATTCAGTTTGTAGATCTTAATAGGAACAAATATATGTCTGAGGTGTTTTTTGTGCAGTTTTTACTTTCTGGACGTGATATGTGTCTAGTAAGGCATCACCAGCTGCTATTGTACATCAGCTACATCGACAGAAAGTTGTAGAGTGAAAGGTAGTAAATAACGTGTCAATAGGATTGGCGAATATTTATTGGAGATAATTGGAGAAGAAAGGGAAGAGATTTCATCTTTGAAACTGAAAGAGGGA
>CM035357.1:704973-774973 GCA_020137815.1 Hormiphora californensis
TCTCTCTCTCTCTCTCTCTCTCTCTCTCTCCATCGCTATCTCCGTACAAGACTTCGCTTCTGGCGACAGATCTGTCTTCACCTTCGCCTAGTCTGAATAGAGAGGTGTTTTATATGTCACCCCAGGTTCTCTCTTCAGAATACCCAATTAATACAGCCTCCCCCCAATTTCACCCCAGTATACTCCATTTTTTTTCAACTGTTCACCCCCCAAAGTCGTGCGCAGAATTGTTTTGCGTGTTTATCACATGTTAACGTGTAGCGCGTGCCGCGTAAATTAAAATATCGCACGCGCAAGAATTGAGGGGTGAACAGTTGAATAAAAATGGACTTTATCACATCATACTACTTACTAAGCAAATTGTGTGACAGAGATCACCTAGCAACAACACTTGCACTTGCAATTATAAGAGGGACCTGGAGATCTCTCTCCCGGTTGCAGTTGGGTACCAAGGGGGAATTCAATTCTGCACGTGCATTCTTTTACTTCTGTCCTGAATCCTGATGTCTAGCTCTTCCACCCCAAGCGCTATTCGGCAACGGTTATATGGACCCAGAAGATCTGCTGCTGTCAGAGAGCAGGCTAGAGAATATGACAGATTACGCCAACGTGTTCAAGCGAGCCAATCAACGACTACGGATAGCTTTACCCAACGTCGCCCAACTAGAGTAATCACCCTTGGGCGGCCCAAGGGTGATTACTCCAGTCGAATATAGAAGTCTCCGAATCGGCTACATAGCGGCCAAGTTTTCACGTGATGAGTTTCTGGAACAGCACTGCACCTCCATGACATTGATCTCTTAAATTCGGACCTTGACATTGTCAGGACGCCCAGAGCGTACAACAACATGAGTAGGAAGAAAGTGAGAGATAGGCTAGGAACGGATGGTGCAGGTGATGTCAGCGTTCCCTAATGGCTAATCTAGCTACCATTTCCCCGAAATTCGCCCGTAGGGCGAACGGGCCTACTAGTTCTCCTATTCGCAAATTAACGGTGTTTTATGTTTCAGCTCCCGAGGTCCTGAAGGGAATGGAATACGGAAAGGAGGTGGACTGTTGGTCAATTGGTGTCATTGGTTATATCTTGTGAGTCACTTGTTACTTTAAAGATTTTGAATTGTTTATCGTACAAGACCTTGGTAAACTTAATCGTCTTCTCCACCTGAACCAACATGAATTCCAATTCTAACATCCCCAATCCACACCAGGCTCTGTGGATATCTCCATTCTAACATCCCCATCCCCATTCCCACCAGGCTTTGTGGATATCCCAATACTAACACACCCAATCCACACCAGGCTATGTGGATATCCCAATTGTAACACTTTCAAATCCCCGGGATATGTGGATATCCCAATTCTAACATCCCCATTCCACACCAGGCTTTGTGGATATCCCAATTCTAACATCCCCATTCCACACCAGGCTTTGTGGATATCCCAATTCTAACATCCCCATTCCACACCAGGCTTTGTGGATATCCCAATTCTAACACCCCCATTCCCACCAGGCTTTGTGGATATCCCCATTCTAACATCCCCAATCCACACCAGGCTATGTGGATATCCCCATACTAACATCCCCATTCCCCCCAGGCTTTGTGGATATGCCAATACTAACATCCCCATTCCACACCAGGCTATGTGGATATCCCAATTGTAACTCCCCCAATCCACACCAGGCTATGCAGATATCCCAATTGTAACATTCCCCATCCCCCCAGGTTATGTGGATATATCCCAATTGTAACATCCCCAATCCACACCAGGCTATGTGGATAATGGATATCCCAATTCTAACTCCCCCATTCCCACCAGGCTCTGTGGATATCCCAATTCTAACATCCCCCATCCTCCCAGGCTCTGTGGATATATCCCAATTGTAACATCCCCAATCCACACTAGGCTTTGTGGATATCCCAATTGTAACATCCCCATTCCCCATTCCACACCAGGCTCTGTGGATATCCCAATTGTAACACCCCCAATCCACACCAGGCTATGTGGATATATCCCGATTCTAACATCCCCCATCCTCCCAGGCTCTGTGGATATATCCCAATTGTAACATCCCCAATCCACACTAGGCTTTGTGGATATCCCAATTGTAACATCCCCATTCCCCACCAGGCTATGTGGATATATCCCAATTGTAACATCCCCATTCCCCCAGGCTCTGTGGATATTCCAATTCTAACTCCCCCATTCCACACCAGGCTATGTGGATATCCCAATTGTAACACCCCCATTCCCCCAGGCTTTGTGTATATCCCAATTGTAACACCCCAATCCACACCAGGCTCTGTGGATATCCCAATTCTAACATCCCCATTCCACACCAGGCTTTGTGGATATATCCCAATTGTAACACCCCCATTCCCCCAGGCTATGTGGATATCCCAATTGTAACATCCCCATTCCCCCAGGCTTTGTGGATATATCCCAATTCTAACTCCCCCATTCCCCCAGGCTCTGTGGATATCCCAATTGTAACACCCCCATTCCACACCAGGCTATGTGGATATATCCCAATTCTAACATCCCCATTCCCCCAGGCTTTGTGGATATCCCAATACTAACATCCCCATCCCCACCAGGCTTTGTGGATATCCCAATACTAACTCCCCCATTCCCCCAGGCTATGTGGATATACCAATTGTAACATCCCCAATCCACACCAGGCTATGTGGATATCCCAATTCTAACACCCCCAATCCACACCAGGCTCTGTGGATATCCCCCATTCTTCGATGAGAACGACGCCAACCTGTTTGCCCAGATTATGAGGGGAGACTACGAGTTCG
The DNA here is from genome assembly GCA_020137815.1 of Hormiphora californensis. Lineage (NCBI taxonomy): Eukaryota > Metazoa > Ctenophora > Tentaculata > Cydippida > Pleurobrachiidae > Hormiphora > Hormiphora californensis. The sequence continues at coordinate 707,778 of CM035357.1, forward strand.
ACAGTCCATTCTGGGATGATATCTCTGATAGCGCCAAGGATCTGATCAAGAAATACATGACAGTAAATCCTAAGAATAGGTTATCCTGTGCTGAGGGCCTCAAACATCCTTGGTAAGATTTTGGGGAATTTGGATTGGATTTAATTCTGGTCTTCATTTTGGGGAACGGAGTTGCACTGCAACACCCAGCCACTCTTATTCCCCCCATAATTCTGGGGAATGAGAGGGAGTTGTTTCCCAGCCACTCTTATTCCCCCCATAATTCTGGAGAATGAGAGGGAGTTGTTTCCCAGCCACTCTTATTCCCCCCATAATTCTGGAGAATGAGAGAGGGAGTTGTTTCCCAGCCACTCTTATTCCCCCCAGATAATTCTGGAGAATGAGAGGGAGTTGTTTCCCAGCCACTCTTATTCCCCCCAGATAATTCTGGAGAATGAGAGAGGGAGTTGTTTCCCAGCCACTCTTATTCCCCCCAGATAATTCTGGAGAATGAGAGGGAGTTGTTTCCCAGCCACTCTTATTCCCCCCAGATAATTCTGGAGAATGAGAGGGAGTTGTTTCCCATGATGTGATGATAACATTTTGTTATTGTTTATCACTCAGCTCATGTGGTTATAAGCAGATCAAGCTGTTGTTGTTCATCAGAAACTATAAAAGTTGAGATAGATTGGGTGAGAGAGGGCAATGTTTTTGCAGTGAGAAATCTCTGTGCTCACTCAGAGATGGGCAGCACACAGAGAGAGATGGGGGTTCACAGAGAGAGGGGCAGCATACAGAGGGCTGCATACAGAGAGAGAAAGAGGGGCTGCACACAGAGAGAGAGAGAGGGGTGCTGATGAACAACTCCCCACATAAAACTAGTGGTAGTACTACAGCTCACCATAAAATAATCTCACATTGATTGTGAGATTATGTATAACTCACTCTAACCCACCACATATATGGCACTAAAAACATCACTAACACTACCCCTACTGCAGTGCCAGGCCATGGTTACCATGGTAACATATCACTAACAATACCCCTACTACATGGTTACCATGGTAACATATCACTAACACAACCCCTACTGCAGTGGTTACCATGGTAACATATCACTAACACAACTCCTACTACAGGATCGCTGGTACGGACCAGAACGAGACGAATATCCACGAGAGTGTCAGTGGTATGATGAGGAAGACTCTGTTGAAGGCGAAATGGAAGGTAAATATTAGCACCACCCCTCCTCCCATAGCATTGTTTTGTTCAGAAATCATACTCTCTCTCGCGGGACGAAAGTTTCAACCCTCCCATACTTAACTACCAAGATCTGATACACAGAACGCTATGAAACCCACCATAACACCCCTCCCCCTCTCTCTAGAACGCTATGAATGCCACTATGAACGCCACTATAACACCCCCTCCCCCTCTCTCTCTAGAACGCTATGAACGCCACTATAACACCCCCTCCACCTCTCTCTAGAACGCTATGAACGCCACTATAACACCCCCTCCCCCTCTCTCTCTAGAACGCTATGAACGCCACTATAACACCCCCTCCACCTCTCTCTAGAACGCTATGAACGCCACTATAACACCCCCTCCCCCTCTCTCTAGAACGCTATGAACGCCACTATAACACCCCCTCCCCCTCTCTCTAGAACGCTATGAACGCCACTATAACACCCCCTCTCTCTAGAACGCTATGAATGCCACTATGGCCGTAAACAGGATAAGACTGATGGGAATGGGGGCAAGGGCCCCGGAAGGGGAGGCAAGTGGGGCAGCAGCACCTCCCGCAGAAGAAAGTTAAACACACTGACACGTCCCCTCCCTTTCATTGCCGGGTTAAATTATATATATATATAATTATATCGGAGAGATTATTTATTAAGTAACCCTCACTCACACACTAGTCGTGTGTGCCTTTAATTTCCCGGTTTGAGTATAATTAATCTCGCTTTTTGTTTATCTAACATGCTCATGATCTGTTTGTCTCGAAACCAAGAACCGACGAAATACTGGTCGCTGATTGGCTGATAACCAGTCACGTGACCTAAATAACGAGTTCTGATTGGTTGTTTACTTGTTTCGGTCGGTTCCTTGTTGTGTGAAAAAGGGAGTTAACCGGCTTGGAAATATAGAAACGCTAGAAGATGTAATTAAAATTAAGATTAATTGAGCAATATGTAATATATCCCATAATACGTTATAAGATAGAGTTGGTGTGTGTGTATGTTAATATTAGAACATTTGTGTGAGAGTGTGCGACAACATATTAGTGGGAGACATGTATTAGATTTGTTATCATTATATTTCATTTACGAATTGGAAGAAAATCAGAACGAAAGATGGATGAAGATTGGGCTGTTTTTGTGAAATTGTTACTAATGATATATATGCTCCTTTATTCACCCCCTGTCCGGAGTACTGCTTTTTTTCCCTCTGTGTGTGTGTCGCAACACTGGAATGATGCGCGTTCAGGGCATGTTTCAAGTTCCACGTGTCATAGCGCAGCCACTAATTAGATTAAGGAATAATCATTCACACTAGGTTCAAGCCCAGACAATTCCTAACACTCTAGATCAAACCCGAACTTGAATGGATAAACACAAGCTAGGTTATGGGCTCTTTTGTAAAAGTTGTCATGATTTTGTACACCACGATATTTGTCAACCTAGACACTTCTCCGGCTCACTGAGAGAGTGATACCCCGAAAATCAAAAAAAGGTGAGATATGTCCATCTGGAAACTGTCTGCTGAAGAAGCTAGTGAAATTCTTTTTGAAAACCGACATAAAATGTAGACAGTAGAGATGCGGGATGGACATCATGCTCATAATTCGTGTGGTGCGTCACAGTGCTGACACATTGAAGTTTAGAGAGTACTGCTTTTTTCCGGAGTACTGCTTTTTCTCTCTCTGCCATGAGAGCGCGTAGGGGGGCTGTGGTGAGGACTGTGAGTGTGTCGGGGTGTATCCAGACTGTGTAGAAGTGTGTGGTTACATTCTGTCTCTTACACGATTTAGTGTACCGAATATTACAACTTACAAGGACTAGAATGTTATAATTTTTTTCGGGGTCACACAATGTTTTTCCCCTCGGTTTCTCCAAACCCATTTCTAAAACCAAACAATCTGCTCCCTTTATCCCTAAAAATTATCCATAATCACAGCAAACCAAAACCCGGTTTTTAACCCCCAACATAAAGCCCCCCAAATCTCTCTGCTCCCAATTTTAGTCCCCAAAGTCCCCCCTTAGGGGAAAAAACCGCCCCATTTGGGGCTTAAAATTAAACTAAATTTGGGGGGCCTTAAAAAGAGGGTCGGGTTTAAAAATTTTTGGGGTAATGGTCCCCCCTTCCCCATTTTGCAAAATTTGGGAAACCCGGGAAAGGGGGGGGGAAAATGATTTTAAGTTAAAAATTTGGGGAACGGGGTAAACAGTTGCCCCCCCAAGGGCCGATCCCCTCTTTATTTCAATCTCACGGGGTTCTTTAAACCCCCCTGGGGTCCCCCCGCCCTCCCAGGAAATATCGGGGAACTTAATGGGGGCCATTTAAAGCCCCCCCTCCTTCCACAAGTGCCCCCCCAAAAACCTTTTAGATCCCTTTGGGCCCTTTCCTATAGATACTCTCGAGATAATGTAGCGGGGCTCTGAGGGGGTATCTACAGTATGTAAGGAGTACCAAGGGAAATTTGGGGGTTTCTATTATCTCAAAGGTTACCCCCTGCCAAAATGTCCCCAAAATTTTGTTTTTATACCCCCGAAAAAAACCCCAATGATACTCCTATTTGTTTCATTGGGGGGAAACCATAAAAAAAGGATACTCCTTTGGGCCCCATTCTGAACCCCTCAGAGCCCCCCTAGAATTCTAAGAAATCTCTAACCCCCTTATACTATTAAAAATACACGTAAAAACTACCCCGCCGATTTTTTCCGGCATCAGAACCAATTTTTTAGGCCCTTTTCCCAACCATCTCCCCCTTTTCACCTTTTTGTCTTCCCTCTTGTCTTTTCCCTTTGGGTGTCTTCGGCTGTTGTTTTTCTGTCGTCTGTTTTGGGGGGGTGTCTTTGTTTTGTCGGGTTGTCTGTTGTCGGGTATGGGGTTGTTTCGGGATGGGGTTGTGGTTTTTAGAATTTTCCTCTCCCTCGGGGGGAAAAATTTCTTTTGACTTATTGTTTCCCTTTATCTTCTCTTCTCAAAAAATCGAGTCTGTCTTTTGCTCCACTTTTGCAAATTATCGTTCTATTCTCTACCCTTTTTCTCCTCTTTTTCCTCTCTCTCCTCTTCTCCCTCTTCCCTTTTTCCCAAAAAGAGGTATCTATGAGGTTGGGGGACATTTTGTGAGGGGGAGGGGGGGGGCTTCACGGCCCATTTTTTTAAGATCGGGGATATGCCCCTAGCAGGGGGGGGTAGTAAAGAAGTATGATAGCTGAGGATGAAATAGATGAGGGGTCAGGGCCTTTTGGGGAGCTAATTTGGGGTTTAAGCAAAACCTTAAAAGGGGGTAGGGACTTGGGTAGCTAAAAGAGGGAGTGCAGAGAGTTTGGGGTTTAGTGAGGGTTTGAGGTTACAACGGTATAGGGTGTGGGTGATGGGATAATTGGGGCGATGAGGGGGAGCAGATATTGGTTGAGAAAAAGGGGGCAGGAGGCTGAGGGAAAAGCATGTGTGACACGTAAAAATTTAAAATTCTAGGGCTTTTTGTAAAATTTGGGGACACTAAAACGTGGGGGGGAGGGCAGAATGTAACCCCCACACTTCTACCCAGTCTGGATACACCCCGACACCTCACAGTCCCCACCAAAACAGCCCCCCCTACGCGCTCTATGGGCAGAGAGAGAAAAAGCCAAGGGCCCGGGGGAAAAAAAAACCCGTACTCTCTAAACTTAATTTTTCAGCACTGTGACCCCAACCCCCACGGGGAATTTTGAGAAGATGTCCATCCCAAACTCTCCCTCTACATTTTTTGCGGTTTTCAAAAAAAAAATTTTCACTTTGCTTTTTCGCAGACAATTCCAGAGGGGAAAAACTCACCTTTTTTTTAATTTTTTTTGGGGGGGATTACTCTCTTAGGAGCCGGGGGAAGTTGCTAGGTTTACAAAAAATCGTGGTTGTACAAAATCATGAAAAATTTTACAAAAGGCCCCCTAAACCTAGCTTTTTGTTTACCATTTTAAATTCGGGGTTTTTATCTAGAGTGTTAGGAATTTTTGGGCTTGAAAACCCAGTGTGAATGATTTCCTTTAAACTTTAATTTGTGGCTGCCTTTTTTTACCCCGTGGAACTTGGGAAAATGCCCGAAACCCGCATATTTTCCCGGGTTTGGCGACCCCACAAAAGAGGGAAAAAAAAAAACAGGCGTTTTCCCCGGGCAGGGGGGTTATTTAAACAAGGGGGGGTTTTGCGCCCTCGCGTTTGGGTGGACGGGTGTGGTGTGTGATGTGTGGGGTTTTGTTTTGGGGTTTTTTCTTGGGGCGAGTTGTACAATGTACATTGGCAGAATTGTTTTACTTAAAATCTAGTTGAAATAAGCCGGTTTTTCTTGTTCATGTTGAAACTCCAATGTGTTGGTGAAATTAGTCCGCGGGGGGAGAAAAAAGGCGCGAGAGAATACATTTTTCGCTGCGGTTAAAAGCCGCGCTTTTTAAAATTCTTCGGGGCGCGGAAATTTTAAATTTGACAAAAGACGCGAAATTTTTAAATTTAAAAATTTAAAAAATCGTGGCAGGGTTTTCAAAAAAAAAAGTCATTTTCATATTTTTTTGTTTCTTTTAAAAAAGGGGCGTTCGACCCGAGGGGGTTTTGATAACGGGAGACTTTTTAAAAGCGGGTTTGGACGCCCGTTGGAAATTTTGAACGAGGAAAAGAAAAAAGGAGGGAAAAAAAATTTGAAAAAGGATTTTAACGAAATTTTAGCAAAGATTTTTAAAAAAAAGATTTTTAATCGTGTGCTGGGCCCGCTGGTTTTTTTTAAGAATGCAGAATTTTGGCGCCTGCGTGATGAACACGCCCCTGAAAAGTTTTTGCGGGTGCCCTATTTCTTTTGGGTTTGGTTTCAATTTGCCAAAGGCCTTTACGCCCCAAAAAAGGTATTGTTGTTACCTGTCAATCGTCAATCACCCATTACCCATATTATGATTTGATGATTTGACTACTAATTTTACTTCTTTACCTTTCCATAGCAGGATGATCAAAGTAAGGAATGCCCAAGGAGAGTACCCCTGTTATTTGTGCGAGGCGAATCTAAACTCTAAAAAAGACCTTCGTCTTTAAAACCCTTTAGGCCACCCCCAAAGGGGGGACGAAAAACAAAAATGCTCAGAAAGTTTGGGTGACCCTTTAAAGATATTCATCTGTTTCCCTCGCCAATTTAAAAAAAGGTTTAAAAAGGGCGGTCAAAAAAATTTTTCTGCTCCTTTTGCGAGGGAAACGGATACTCCCACAAAATTTTACCTTTGAAAACCAAATTTTCCCAAAGAAAACCCCTCCCCGGTTTATGGGCCGATCGACAAAAGGGGTACCGGTGGGGGAAATTTTCGGCCGGGGGGCGCGGCTCTTGGGGAAATCAAACGGGTTTACCGCCCAACAGGGAAACCCAAAAAGATCAAGTGCCCCTTCTGCCTGAAAATTTCTTCGACCCCAAACTACGGAAAAAAACACTGCAAGAGGGGGACGGTAAGGGCCCCCGGACAACTTAATCTGTAAGTTTTGTTGCTGGGGTTTGGAGTGTGTTGGGCAGGAAAAAGGGCACATGGGGTTTTTGGGCTGATTTGGGAAAGGGGGTGTTTTTCTGTAACCGGCAATATTGCGATGATTATTTTTTCCAAAGGGGGAGGAGCTCCTGGTCAATTTAATTTACACCCCTGGAAGGGCGATCTGGGGCCATTGAGAAAGGGGGGGGACATGAGAAGAGGTGCTGGGAGTGTGATTTAATTTCCCCAAACCCCTTTAAAGATTTTAAAAGGAAACCCTTGGGGGTGTCCATCACCAATCATTTAAGTACAGGTGCGGCGAGGGGGGATGTGGGGGGGGACTTCACTTTATTTTTCAAATGTGGGGGATCAACTTTTAGTAGCTCCCACGCCTTATCGAGACACGAGTGTTATAAGGCTACTACTAAGAAGATTAGGCTCACACCCCCGTGTTACGGGAAAAGGGCTTCGGGGGGTGTATGGGGGGGTTTCCCGTAAAAAACAGTTGAAAAGTAATTTAAATTTTTGATTATGGTTGGAAAAAAAAAAATTTTTTCTTTTTTGTCTGTTTGCCTTTCCCCCAGTACCTCCCCCCCTCAGTTCCCCCCCCCCCAATACCCCCCCCTAATTAAACCCCCAAAGCCCAAAACCCGCCCAAACCCAATACCCCCCACCGAGAACCCCCCACCCATACCTCCCCCCCATTACCTCCCCCCTCAGTACCTCCCCCCCTCAGTAAACCCCCCCCCTCCGTAAAATCCCCCTCAAAACTCCCAAAATCAGTACCTCCCACCCCAAAACCTCCCCCCTATTTCCCACCTCAGTACCTCCCACACTCAGTACCCCCACCTCATACAGACAACTCAGTACCTCCACCTCAGTTACAACCCAAAGCCTCAGTAAATGCAAACGCATTACATCCCACATCAGTACCCCCCACCTCCAGTACCCCCCACCTCAATACTCCCACTCAACCTCCACCTTTCAGTTACCTCCCACATCAGTACCCCCCACCTCAGTACCTCCCACCTCAGTACCTCCCACCTCAGTACCTCCCACCTCAGTACCTCCCACCTCAGTACCTCCCACCTCAGTACCTCCCACCTCAGTACCTCCCACCTCAGTACCTCCCACCTCATTACCTCCCACCTCAGTACCTCCCACCTCAGTACCTCCCACCTCAGTACCTCCCACCTCAGTACCTCCCACCTCAGTACCTCCCACCTCATTACCTCCCACCTCAGTACCTCCCACCTCATTACCTCCCACCTCAGTACCTCCCACCTCAGTACCTCCCACCTCAGTACCTCCCACCTCAATACCTCTCACCTCAATACCTCCCACCTCAGTACCTCCCACCTCAGTACCTCATTACCTCAGTACCTCCCACCTCAATACCTCCCACCTCAGTACACGCCACCTCAGTACCTCTCACCTCATTACCCCCCACCTCATTACCTCCCACCTCAGTACCTCCAACCTCAGTACCCCCCACCTCAGTACCTCCCACCTCAGTACCTCCCACCTCAGTACCTCCCACCACCCACCTCAATACCTCCCACCTCAGTACCTCCCACCTCAGTACCTCATTACCTCAGTACCTCCCACCTCAATACCTCTCACCTCAGTACCTCCCACCTCAGTACCTCCCACCTCATTACCTCCCACCTCAATACCTCCCACCTCAGTACCTCCCACCTCAGTACCCCCCACCTCATTACCCCCCACCTCATTACCTCCCACCTCAGTACCTCTCACCTCAGTACCTCCCACCTCAGTACCTCAGTACCGACAATGGGTTCAATTCAACTTGCTAAATTTTTGGCAATCATTCTACAGATATCCATAGGTATACAGGGGGGGGGAACACCCCATTTCGAGAACACATTAAAACAAGATATTCACCAAACTAACTTGTTTTAATATGAAATGCACAGGTCTTACCAATGTATTCGCTTCCTTTCGTGGTATCACTATCAGGCATGGTACTCATGCTCTCTTCTCTTGTTGTACCTAGAGTCTGACCAGCATGGGGTGCAAGTTTGCCAGCTTCAAAACCTAGTAAAATGTTATGTTATTTTCCGTCAATACCTCTCATCTTAGTACCATGAATCCAATTCTACTTCTTTTGGCAATCATTCTACAGATAACCACAGGTAACAGTATTCTAACTGCATTGATTGTGGCATTGATTGTGGCATGGTGATATTTCTCTTGCTATATCAGGATGCTGTATGCTGATTTCAGGAGATGATCCCATGACTACTGCAGTGGTTACCATGGTAACATATCACTCATTTCAGGAGATGATCCCATGACAAGTGTGTTCGCGATCAATACTTGGCCCTTTACCTCTGCAACAGACGCTGCCTTCAAAGTTCTCCTTGATACAGGGACCGCTGTTGATGCGGTGAGTGCCATTAGGCAAACGGGATCCAATAAATCTGAACCCCTATAGTAACCCGGAACCCCCCCTTAGACCTCACAGTGGTCTTCCGACATAATTGCCATATATCTCGACGTGAACTTCGTCGAGAAATTCAACGAGAATTAGCAGGCGTTCAGTTATGAACGCCTGTTGAAAGTTGCCACGCATTCTTCTCTCTCGTTAGTCTTTACGTCTCTCTCACTACGAATGTGCGGCAAATTTCAACAGGCGTTCATAACTGAACGCCTGCTAATTCTCGTCGAATTTCTCGTCGAAGTTCACGTCGAGATATGGCAATTATGTCGGATGACCACTGTAAGTAACCCCCCAAGTTACCTGTATTTTAGCCACTATGCTGTCAAGTGGTTGCGGGGTGTACTCAGTGTGAGATAGATCAGTGTGATCACACCCCCCCCCCTAGTACCCACCTTAGTAACCCCCTTAGTAACCCCTTAGTAACCCCCTTAGTAATCCCCAAGTTACCTGTATTTTAGCCACTATGCTGTCAGGTGGTTGCGGGGTGTACTCAGTGTGAGATAGATCAGTGTGATCACACCCCCCCTAGTACCCACCTTAGTAACCCCCTTAGTAACCCCTTAGTAACCCCCTTAGTAATCCCCAAGTTACCTGTATTTTAGCCACTATTCTGTCAGGTGGTTGCGGGGTGTACTCAGTGTGAGATAGATCAGTGTGATCACACCCCCCCTAGTACCCACCTTAGTAACCCCCTTAGTAACCCCTTAGTAACCCCCTTAGTAATCCCCAAGTTACCTGTATTTTAGCCACTATTCTGTCAGGTGGTTGCGGGGTGTACTCAGTGTGAGATAGATCAGTGTGATCACACCCCCCCCCCCTTAGTAACCACCTTAGTAACCCCTTAGTAACCCCATAGTTACCTATATTTGTTCAGGTGGTTGCGGGGTGTACTCAGTGTGAGATAGATCAGTGTGATCACACCCCCCCCCCCTAGTAACCCCCTTAGTAACCCCATAGTAACCCCCTAGTTACCTATATTTGTTCAGGTGGTTGCGGGGTGTACTCAGTGTGAGATAGATCAGTGTGATCACACCGTAGGATGGGATGGATCGCCCGATGAAGAGGGTCACACCACACTGGATGCCCTGGTAATGGAGGGAGCAAATCAGGATATGGGAGCTGTCAGCCAGGTACAGGATCTTACAGGGACACCACGTAGTGTTGTCAGACACTGACTGTACAATGTACATCACGCAACCTCGATACACAGTCAGACCCCAGACACAGCTTTAGCACACGCAAAGATCAACACACGGCACGGTATAAAGTCCAATTTTTTATTTAAGCGACAGGCCGCCGCGCATCAAAATGCAGTGCTTGAAATCGATTTCCGGTTCCTGATAAGCTAGCGACTTTTTCTTGGTGCCATTGGAAAGACAAAAATTTTATCTTTCCAACGCAACCAGGATCAAGTCTTTAACTTATCAGGAACCGGAGATATGGTCAATTAACCAATTGTGTGCACGGCGGCCTGTCGCTTAAATAAACAAGAATTGTTTGCATTATGTATCCATAATGCTACGTTTCCCTGCCCTCTTCGATTTGCCATTCAACTCGCCCAACGAGTAAGCTGTCCGCAAAATGGGGATTTGTGTTTTTCGAATTTTTGAAAAAAACGCAGAACAGATTTTTCAATTTCTCCATTTCCCCAATCAAAACGTGCGGCCGATATAAAACAAATTTTGCCGCGCGTTACAGTTTATAGCTGCGCACACCTCATCAAATTTCAATTGTTTGCGCGCGCGCATTTTACCCCGCAAGTGTCAGATCGCGCGCGCCGCGAGGTTACCCCTCGCAACGAAAGTGTGACCAAAATGGTCCCTCTACCGATTAGTTAGTATACCAAAATGTCGTTTTCGAATTCTAACCCTGCTATGCCTTTTTACAAAGTAAAAAGGCATCCGGGTGAATGCCTTCGGCATTCACCCGGGCAGGGAAAAAATTCGACTATACACAGTTTCTCTTCAGAAGCACTCGTTCTTGTAAAAAAAGCTTCGCGCGACTTTCCCACGGTGTGTGGGAAAAGTGAGAGACTCATTTAGGCTATAGAGAGAGAAGAGTTGGCGCACAATAGCATTTGGTTTGTGCGGCACGTTTCAGATCTAAGTAGAACTTTTGGGGTAAGACCCTACTCCTACGCCGCCTCACGTAGCCGCACCGGGCCTTCGGCCCAGTGCGAAGAGGAGGGTCTTATATGCGACAAGCGTAGTGGTGCTCTGTCACAACGTTGGGTGCAAGCCCCCTTTTCTCCGTCCTGTGCTGTCTCTCGCGGTGTCTCTATTACAACAATGGTAACATTTTCTATAAAGTAGACTAGTCCTGTGCTGTCTCTCGCGGGGTCTTTAATTATGATAATGGTAACATTTTCTATAACTAGTTTTTGTTGTCAGTTGAAATCAGTACGGGAGGCAATTCAGGTTGCAAGAGCTGTCATGGACCATACATACCACTCTCTATTAGTTGGTGAAAATGCCACCAACTTTGCCCTTTCCATGGGATTCAAAAAGCAGGAACTCTCTTCCAAGGAATCTCTTCAATTGTGGAAAGTGAGTACTGTGACATTTATTGATATGAAATAGAAATATCTAGGAGAGTGAGTACTGAATTATATGACATTTATTGATATATGAAATATAAATATCTAGGAGAGTGAGTACTGAATTATGACATTTACTGATACAGTCGGACCCCGATTTAGGGGCCCCCGATTTAGTGCCACCCCGATTTAGGGACAGGATTTTTTTCCCCCGATATACGAAAATTAACATTATTTGAACCCGATTTAGTGGACACCCCGATTTAGTGGACAAGAGCCTTTCCCCCGAGGGTGTCCCTAAATCGGGGTCCGACTGTATATGAAATAGAAATGTCTAGGAGCTCTTAAATATATATGGTGGTTCTGATAGGGATCCTCCGTCATATTTGTCGAATGTCGCTTACATAGCGTTGCCTACGATGCGGTCAGCGACTTCTAAGACACACGAAAGATACTTAGACGTCGTAGACTGCGTATTAGGCAACGCTTTATACAGGCGGCCAACATACACCACTGGCCAATATATGGTCAGTTTAAATTACGTCTGTACAAATTAGCAAAATTTTTCAAATAGGCTTATTGGTATGATAACTAGTTGTGTAGAGAATTCTCAATACCTTATCTGGTCAGAAAGTAACTAAATGATCATTATCTGAAGGAACGAAGTCAATATCTGTTGTGGAGCCGGAGATATAAGTGCAAACTTTTGTGGAGCACATTTTTTGTGGAGCAGGGCTGTATTGGCCACATCTTAATTTCTAAAATTCTGGTTTTTTTAGTGAAGCATCTAGTTAATAAGACGAATATTTTCTGACCTTTTTTTTCCAAAATGGAGGCCCAACTAATGTGGAGCTGTGCTATTTTGACCAATTTTTTGGCTTCAAGCTGGCCCAACCGGGGTGTAACGTTCCGATAGAATCATGCGATTTTCACAAGAGTTAACTCTATGCAATTTTTGATTTTTTAGACTTGAATTTTATACTCAAAACTGCCCAACCGATGTGGAGCTGGCTTTTGAAAAAGACGGATTAAAATCTAAAGATTTATTAATTAATGCATTTTTCAAAACTTGGTCAAAATACCATTATAATGTAAAATAGTATCATTTTTTGTCAATAATATCGGAGATGATGTATGTTTCCACCTTGTGGAGCATGCTAAATTGTCATTCGGCCCAACTGTGTGGAGCCAAGTGGTTTTAAACGATTCAAAACACTCCACACGGTTGGACATTGAGTTTTATTCCCTGAATTCATTATGGGTTGCTCTTATAACCAATTCTGTGCACTTATAAAATAATTAAAACCTGAAATTCGGCCCAACCAGTGTGGATCTAACACTTATTAAGCGCCATGCATGCAGCACTCTGTATTGGAAATGAGCTTTAATTGATTAAACTACGATACAAATCGAGATTTAATCAGTTTTAGGTCATTTATTGGCTTGCTAGACAATATCCCAACCATGTGGAGCCTCTTGATATATCTGTGCCCAACCAGGAGGAGCTATAGGGCAAAAATGGGTAGGATTACTCTAAATAAACTTATAGGCCCCTCATAGGCTATTCTTCAGTGCTCCACACGGTTGGGCTGGATATTTCGCATTGTTTACTAGTTCAAATTGTTTATTAATATACCCTTCGATGAAAGAATGATAAAGTATTAGTAAAAATGCTTCAATATTATTATATTTAATAATTTCGAAACTCCTTCCTTAAAACTAAGGCTCCACTCGGTTGGGCCATCCATTTTTGAATTGAAATCATTTTTATAGTTAGTAAATAGTAAGTACAACAGTTTTATGTGATATTTGGTGACTATAAATTTGAAACAATGGCAATAAAAATCAATTTTGTGATTTTATTTTCCCTATTACTTACTTAAAAATTTGCTCCACACTGGTTGGGCTCGTAAAACTTAAAAACGCTACTAAGTTCAATAAGTTGAATGTTTTCGAATATATTCCCGTTGTAAGGTCGTAAAAATTTGCTTATTATTTTAGCTAAATATAGCTTCGAAAATCAGTCACTCTTTTCATGAAGGCTCCACATAGGTTGGGCGTCAAAACCAGCCCAACCGGGGGTTTGTCGATTCCTTGATTGATTGCTAATGGATCTGGTTTAAAAAATATGAAAAATATTTGATAATTATTTCTCTATGGAGATTTCATTAAAGCCTGGTTTCTCCTCGTCATAGGCTCCACATCGGTTGGACCATGAAGTATTTGATCGGTTGAAACTTTAAAGCGTAGTATTTGGGTTATAATACCCAAATTTGGATGTCTCAATTGCTCCACATGTCGCTGGGCATTGGTTTTAGTACTGACAGTCATAAAATTATGACTGAGGCACCCCGAAAAGTGTACAGACGTAATTTAAACTGACCATATATGCCAATAAATGCACCATGCTCAGCAGAGTCTAATGCCTTTCGAAATATGTTGTTGACACTGGGCCATACTATAGAGGTGGAAGTTGAATAAATGCCAGCCGAACTTCTGGAAAAATATGGCGAATTCTACGATAACCTGTGGCCCTTACACCCCATTACCCGCGGCAGATGAAGGCAGTGATCAGCTGAACTGGCCCTGGGCTGATGAGTAAGTACATTATAACTAGTGAACTTTCTTTAGAAGAACCATCTTTATTATATATTATGATGAAGTTCGTTTTGGAGTTTTTCGTAAGTTTTGTCATATATGATTAAACTTATGAAAAACTCCAAACCGAACTTCATCTCAGTCTATATCATATATTTTGCAGGGGAAACCACGACACTATTTCAGGGGAAACCACGACACAATAGGCATGATAACCATGGACCAAGAAGGGAGGATGGCGGCGGGTACCTCTACTAACGGTGCCACCCACAAGATACCTGGGAGGGTTAGCGATAGCGTTATACCCGGGGCGGGTGCCTTTGTGGATAATCGTGTTGGAGGGGCAGTTGCTACTGGGGATGGGGATGTTATGATGAGGTTCTCACCCGCTTTCCTTACTGTGGAACTCATGCGAGGTAGGTGTTACTATAGTTACTAGGAAACTGTACCTGTTGTCACCATGGCAACCACCCCCAGTTGAAGTGAGGTGATTATAAGACACCTAATAGTAGATAATAATAACGATCTTTGAGATCTCATCTTTTTAAGAATAGTCGCAGGTCTCTACGATTCTACCAGAATCACACTACAAATACTAAAATCTCTAGACTTGTCTCCTTACATTGTCTTTGTTTTTACTCTCGCTTCCGCTGCCATTTTGGACTATCACCGCACATAAATTGCCAGTTCTTCTTCTCCCAACTACCCAATTTCTGTAAACACTACCCCCACCCCCGGCCTTGTTTAGTAAATGTCCCGACACACGTCTATTTCGGCAAATTTGTACTGGCCTCAAGCTTCTACTTTCCACCTCCCACCACCTCCGCCCCTCCCCTCCGCCCCACCCACCTCCCCCACCCTGGCCCTTCCCAATTTAGAGCAGTTTCTTATATACCTCGCTACAGAGACAATCCTTGTGTTTTGGTGCACTAAGTCGCTTATCGCGTGTAACAACTCACAAATTGTCTTATCTGCCCCGCCCTTATTTGTGTTTAATCGTTCTCGTGTATCTTTACCTCTACTGTAAAAGATATACCTCTCATCTCATCACCAAGACGTCACAGTTAGTACCCATCACATCCATCAAGGTCGTAAGTTTGTCAGTCCGTACTGTTTGTTGTTGATACACCGCTCACCAATACTCGCTCAATATCACACATACATATAAAGCCCTTTCACGGTCGCAATTCAAGTTTTAATCACATGACTAATTAGAGCAGACATAGGTCGAGACGCTCGCTCAAATCCATCATCATCCACAACCACTCGAAACCGTGTAAAAACCAATGTTTTTCATTTCGACAGTTCACTAGTATTTCTAGTCAATTACCGCATTTCATTCACTAAATGCTTGATCGCTCATTTAAAATCCACTATCACGCACCATCGCACTAAACTGTGTATTCGCTCAATAAAAGAAAATCACCAGAGTCGCTCAAAAATTGCGTAAACTGTTGTTTCACTTCTAATTTTATGTTGATCACAATTCACTCATTCAATGTTTTTATTTAAGATTCGTTAATGATTTCATTCCAAACACATTCATGATTCATTCATAATTTGTTAATGTTTCATATGTTTATATATTGTACATGTACACCTTATTTTATTATTGATGAGAATATTATATAATGATTTGATTTGATTAGCTTTGATTGATTGTTACAATTTAACTTTAAGATCTAGAAGTATGATTTCATATTCTTTCACCGACGACAGACAGAAGACGATCTGGTGGTGATTCCGAAAGGATGATCCGGCACTATGCTGTCTCGCCTGTTCGGCGAGACTTGGCTGTGTGACTGTTTACAGTCCCAGATGAGTGGTCCAAACCAAACCAAACCAAACTAAAATCTCAATTCAGGTGGAGCAAGGCCACGTGAAGCAGCGGCTGAGTCAATAAAACGGATCGCTAAGAAATACCCCGAATTTTCTGGGGCTTTAGTTGCCGCTAGTAAGTATAGTTGATGACACTGTGTGTCAGACTCACAGTGTGTCAGACACACGGTAGCGCTACTTCAATTGTTCATTGTTTGTTTTTCAAGTGCCAACAATCAACTTATAATACAAGTTATAATACATAGCAACTGTGTGTTTACATCCTATCTCTGTAACACAACAATCATTGTCTTGGTAATAAAATTACCCCTCCGTTATAATAGCTCCAATAAAAGGGGTGACTTCGTAACACAACAATCCAGGTAAAGATGGGGTATACGGTGCAGCTTGTCACGGGTTTTCCCACTTCGCATACTCGGTACGGGATTTGGAAAGTAAAGAAACACGTTTGGTGAAAATGAAGTGCTCAAAAAAAGATGATATTTTGGATATTTGATGAACAGTTTGTTGCCGCATATTCGATTATATACAATATGTTTTTGAAGTTTTGTATGTTGATGTTTTGTATGTTTTATCTTTTTTGCTCAGAATATAACATTTAACTATTATACAATTGAATGCTGCTGTTAGTGCTTTATACTCAGAATATCACTATGGAATGCTGTTTTTTCTCTGAGACCGTATCCGAGTTGGAATGCACTGCAGACCCCTCATGCACACACCCCCGCAACGAGGGGCCTGCAGCGTATGCCAAGTTGCCGAGTTGTTATTTATCTCCGATCTTTACAAAACTAATCCCCCTGATTAGCGCTTGAATGCAAATGAACTCAAATGTTATTTCGATACATCAAGAAGCGGCGTGCTGCAAAGAAGGCATCGAAACATTCAAAACAGTTAGATCGGGAAATACGTTGCTCACGCTCCAAACGGACTATCAATCTTTACATAACAGGGAATGGTGAAGGACATCTGAAACTCTTTGTTCAGCTGATCAGACTATTAGATGACAAGAAGTATGAGGCAGAGAAGGGGCGTGCGGGGGGAGAGGAGGAGCTGATTGAATGGAGAAGGAAGGAGATTCCAGTAATTTGGGAGGAGGAAGTAGAGTGGAATAGGGTTAAACTTCGTCTGGTTGCCCTGCCTTGTGATACAGGTAATAGTTATTGCAGCATGGTCATGTTATTAGTAAACATTGATTGTTATTCTGAAATTATTCAATTCAATACCCCAATAATGGAACCCCCCCCCCCCCCCTAGGCCCTAATAATACAATCCCCCCTAATAATGCAACCCACTCACCTCCCTCCCATTAATTTTACCAGGAACCGACCGAATCAGGAAATACTGGTCCCTGATTGGCTGATAACCAGTCACGTTACCTAAATAGCGAGTTCTGATTGGTTGTTTACTTGTGTCGGTTGGTTCCTGAATTTTACCCCTCACCAGGACAAAGAAGACGGTTATTCCTAGAACGGGCAGACGATACTGTAATCCTTGTAGCCGATACCACTCTATACCTCTCAGCGACGCATTACAACCAAGATATGGAGTTACTAGACCGACTTATCCGAAATGGGTTATCAGTGGTCGTCCTATTTCACGGTCTAACTGAGGATTATGCAGTAAAACTAGCAGGAACACCACATATTGAGTGTGAGCACCACACAATGGACTCTGTGAAAGAGGTCCTTTTCAAGAAAATCGATGAGAACAATAAGTCTTTCATGCAAGTTGTTTGTCATTTTCTGCAACTTGATGATATGCTTGCTTTGCAGGTTTTTTGGAAAGAGCTGCTAGGTTTTATGATGAGTTGTAAATGTTGTTCTTATCTTAGCAGAAAGGGTATTGACTTGACTTGACTTGACTTGACTTGACTTGACTTGACTTGACTTGACTTGACTTGACTTGACTTGACTTGACTTGACTTGACTTGACTTGACTTGACTTGACCTGACTTGACTTGACTTGACTTGACCTGACCTGACTTGACTTGACTTGACTTGACTTGACTTGACTTGACTTGACTTGACTTGACTTGACTTGACTTGATTTGACTTGACTTGACTTGACTTGACTTGACCTGACTTGACTTGACTTGACTTGACTTGACTTGACTTGACTTGACTTGACTTGACTTGACTCCCGGTGGTGGCAAACAATTTGAAGCTGCCGGGAATGACCGGAGAATGACAAAAAAAGTTGCCGATTTTTCAATTTTACGATTGTGACAATCCCTGTTTAGTTTTATAAATTAACGAACAATTATAATACCAATTTAGAGCAAAAACTAATTGAAATTAGTTCGCCAGAAAGGTGGCCCATTTTGAACTTATACTCCTTCATTTCCGTCACCTTTGAGTTGAGGCTTCAAAGACATTGAGGTATCCGTATACTTTTCCGCCTTCAACTCAAAGGTGACGGAAATGAAGGAGTATAAGTTCAAAATGGGCCACCTTTCTGGCGAACTAATTTCAATTAGTTTTTGCTCTAAATTTGTACTCCTTTTTTGGTCGTTTGAGGTCATTTATGACCTCAAACAACTAAGATAATTGTCAACTAAAGTGTTCAAATGTAATTCAAATGTATCCTGGGTTGTAGGAAACTGATTTGACGAGATTTTCAAAATTCGACGTCGTTTTGACGTCGTGACGTCACATGTGACGTCACGACGACGTAAAAAATTATGACAGACTATTTGGCCAATGAAGCACTAAACGTGTGAAAAGTTTTAAAGGCCATGGTAGTCAAGAACTGAAGTTATTGCACGAAATGTGAGTTTTTATGTGGATTTTCAAATCAAATTTTTGAGTTCCGACGCGTTTTAGGGTCTAAAAATGACAAGTTAGAGAAATTCGCTATATAGTATCTGAAAGTTCAGACAATTTGCCACTAACGATTTTCCGTCAAATCAGGAATTGGAAAATGTCTTGAGGGTGCTAGCGGCGTTTTAAAATATTTGGTCTGATATTTTTCAATGACGTCACTTTGTGACGTCATTAATCCCGTCATAGTGGACATTTTCACTTGAAACCTTAACTAATGCATGCCCCGAACGATTTCCTAACAGATAAAACTTAGTTCAAGTCTCTAGCTAGTATGGTTCGGGCTACAAGTGTTACACAGTGAAGCGTCTATATCTATATATCTATCTATATATATATATACCTATCGCCACACTGAATTTTCTGTTTTGGGGGTGGTGTCATAACTTGCGACCCGACTGAGCTAGCTACTTCAAATTTTTACCGTCAGTAGAGGTCTATGTGAAGCTTCTTAGTACCAAATTTCAGCCTCCTAGCTCATCTGGTTCCGGAGTTAGGAGGGGTCGAAAAGTGCCAAAATGGGCTAAAACTTCAAAATTGTTATATCTACGCTGTTGGCAAGCGGGCCCACTTTTTCGGGAAAAGTTTTTGGGGGATGGGATGGGGCCACCTTTGCGCTTGCCAGCGCAGTGATTACCTCCCTCCCTCATTTATAAATGCTTGTTTATGCAAACAAATAAAATAAAAGAATAAACGTGTAAAAATGAAACTACAGTTTTTTACTCCCTCTCCGGGGAGGGCAGGACCACTATGTCTGGAGACTCTCTCTCCGCCTCTCCGGTCCCTTCCTTCTCGGCCTCCCCGCGGTGATCTTCCCTCCGGCCTCTTTCGTATCTCAGGGTCACCTGCGTGAGGCCTTGGACTCTCGTCCATTGCCTCATGAACTCCCTGAGAGCTTCGGGAGCCCTCGGATCCACGGGGTAGTAGGCCCCCTGGTCGGTGCTCTGCCCCGGCACAGCCCGTTGGTAGGGGTGGGCTCTACCGGATCTCCTCCTGGGCCTCACCACCGCGACTGGTGGTCTTCTCTCCTCTCGCGAGGGTTGCTCCTCCTCGGTAGGCCGGGCTGGCTCTCCACTCCTGACGTCGGGGAG
The DNA here is from genome assembly GCA_020137815.1 of Hormiphora californensis. Classification (NCBI taxonomy): domain Eukaryota; kingdom Metazoa; phylum Ctenophora; class Tentaculata; order Cydippida; family Pleurobrachiidae; genus Hormiphora; species Hormiphora californensis. The sequence continues at coordinate 727,811 of CM035357.1, forward strand.
AACAGTCAGTAGCCCCTATATTTCAATTCTATGGGGCCTTTTGCCACCCTTTACGGACAGCGACTTCTACCTACACTCACGTGGTTGTCGATGACACTACCAGGTACTGCAGGGCCACCTCCGCTTCTTCTGTCACCTCCTGTTCTTCGTCCGGGTTGGACTGTGGTATGGCCTTCTCCTCCCTGAGGGCCTTCGATGGCCCCTCCCTCTCAGAGGCGGTCCCCTCTCTCCCGGCATTCTCTGAAAGGGGTGAAATTGGTCAGTAGGGCGGAGGGGTATCGGAAAAGAGGAGGGGGTATCGAGGGGGTATCAGACGGGTGATTGATATTCATTAGTTTTCCTCCCTTTTTCCCCTCTATTAATGCTCTTTTATATGAACAAATAAAATCAAATAAAAGAATAAACGTGTAAAAATGAAACTACATTTTTTACTCCCTCTCCGGGGAGGGCAGGACCACTATGTCTGGAGACTCTCTCTCCGCCTCTCCGGTCCCTTCCTCCTCGGCCTCCCCGCGGTGATCTTCCCTCCGGCCTCTTTCGTATCTCAGGGTCACGTGCGTGAGGCCCTGGACTCTCGTCCATTGCCTCATGAACTCCCTGAGAGCTTCGGGAGCCCTCGGATCCACGGGGTAGTAGGCCCCCTGGTCAGTGCCCTGCCCCGGCACCTCCCGTTGGTAGGGGTGGGCTCTACCGGATCTCCTCCTGGGCCTCACCACCGCGACTGGTGGTCTTCTCTCCTCTCGCGAGGGTTGCTCCTCCTCGGTAGGCCGGGCTGGTTCTCCAATCCTGAGGACAGAGAGAACAGTCAGTAGCCCCTATATTTTAATTCTATGGGGCCTTTTGCCACCCTTTACGGACAGCGACTTCTACCTACACTCACGTGGTTGTCGATGACACTACCAGGTACTGCAGGGCCACATCCGCTTCTTCTGTCACCTCCTGTTCTTCGTCCGGGTTGGACTGTGGTATGGCCTTCTCCTCCCTGAGGGCCTTCGATGGCCCCTCCCTCTCAGAGGCGGTCCCCTCTCTCCCGGCATTCTCTGAAAGGGGTGAAATTGGTCAGTAGGGCGGAGGGGTATCGGAAAAGAGGAGGGGGTATCGAAGGGGTATCAGACGGGTGATTGATATTCATTAGTTTTCCTCCCTTTTTCCCCTCTATCAATGCTCTTTTATATGAACAACAAAATCAAATAAACGAACAAAAGTATAAAAGAAACTACATTTTTTTACTCCCTCTCCGGGGAGGGCAGGACCACTATGTCTGGAGACTCTCTCTCCGCCTCTCCGGTCCCTTCCTCCTCGGCCTCCCCGCGGCGATCTTCCCTCCGGCCTCTTTCGTATCTCAGGGTCACCTGCGTGAGGCCTTGGATTCTCGTCCATTGCCTCAGGAATTCACCGAGGGCTCCTGGACTCCTCGGATCTACGGGGTAGTAGACCCCCTGGTCTGTGCCCTGCCCCGGCACCTCCCTTTGGTAGGGGTGGGCTCTACCAGACCTCCTCCTTGGCCTTACTACCGCGACTGGTGGTCTCCTCTCCTCTCGCGAGGGTTGCTCCTCCTCGGTAGGCCGGGCTGGCTCTCCACTCCTGACGTCGGGGAGAACAGTCAGTAGCCCCTATATTTTAATTCTATGGGGCCTTTTGCCACCCTTTACTGACTACCTACTCTCACGTGGTTGTTGAAAACACTACCAGATACTGCAGGGCCTCCTCTTCGTCTTCTGTCACATCCTCGTCCGGCTCAGGGCTGGACTCGGAGGAGGTGCTATACCCTGTGTGGTCTTCCTCCATCTGTTCTCTGGGGAGAGTGACTAGTGCCTCCTGGGTACCACACTGACGGGATCGTCCAAGCCATCGAGAACCTGGGAGACCCTCGTAGCTAGCAGTATGAACTCCTTGGGACGGTCTCGTAGGGCTAATTTGCCCTGTGAGCCTGCTCTCTTTCCTCCGGTCTCCACACTGTCACATAGTTTAAGGAGGTAGATGGCTGCTCCTCCAATGGCCCTGCACGCCCATTCTTCCGACCTGGGTTGGGATGAACCCATCTTGTAGATACCTACAATCTTGATCTCCAAGAGTGCGGTTACCCCCAGGTCTTCGAGATGGAGGGATTCTGTTGGGCCCACTGCCCATTCGTCCTCCAACCACACGAAATCGTGCAGCTCCCTTGCCATCCACTCCACTATGTACCTGACCGTGAAGAGGGCTTCCCCGAGTGGACTGTAGCCCTTCGAACGCTACCCAGTCCGTACCCGGCCATTCTCTTTCAACAAGACTGGTCTCCCTCCCCTGCAGGAAGGTTCCCAGCCCCTCGAAGATGTGCCCCCATCTCATAATGGCCGAGTATCGGGCCGGTCCCTCCCCCACTAGAAAGTGGAGATTGATGTAACGCCCATAATGGACGTCGAAGGCCCGGCCTGCGACCCCTACCGGTGTGGCCCTCTCCCCCACCATCCAGGTGGCAGTGGCGGTGGCGGTGGCGGAGGTGGCGGTGTTCGTGGGGGTCTCCCGGGGGGGTCTCTTTGCGGGGTCCCTCTGTGGTATGGCCTTCTCCTCCCTGAGGGCCTTCGATGGCCCCTCCCTCTCAGAGGCCGTCCCCTCTCTCCTGGCATTCTCTGAAAGGGGTGAAATTGGTCAGTAGGGCGGAGGGGTATCGGAAAAGAGGAGGTGGTATCGAGGGGGTTTCAGACGGGTGATTGATATTCATTAGTTTTTCCTCCCTTTTTCCCCTCTATCAATGCTCTTTTATATGAACAAATAAAATCAAATAAGAGAACAAAAGTATAAAAAGAACCTACAGTTTTTACTCCCTCTCCGGGGAGGGCAGGACCACTATGTCCGGAGACTCTCTCTCCGCCTCTCCGGTCCCTTCCTCCTCGGCCTCCCCGCGGTGATCTTCCCTCCGGCCCCTTTCATATCTCAGGGTCACGTGCGTGAGGCCCTGGACTCTCGTCCATTGCCTCATGAACTCCCTGAGAGCTTCGGGAGCCCTCGGATCCACGGGGTAGTAGGCCCCCTGGTCGGTGCCCTGCCCCGGCACCTCCCGTTGGTAGGGGTGGGCTCTACCGGACCTCCTCCTGGGCCTCACCACCGCGACTGGTGGTCTTCTCTCCTCTCGCGAGGGTTGCTCCTCCTCGGTAGGCCGGGCTGGCTCTCCACTCCTGACGTCGGGGAGAACAGTCAGTAGCCCCTATATTTTAATTCTATGGGGCCTTTTGCCACCCTTTACGGACAGCGACTCTACCTACACTCACGTGGTTGTCGATGACACTACCAGGTACTGCAGGGCCACCTCCGCTTCTTCTGTCACCTCCTGTTCTTCGTCCGGGTTGGACTCGGAGGAGCTGTCCCAGGGGTGGTCCGCGGTGGCTGCATCTGAGGGGAAAGAAGCAGGTTTAGAATTCGTGACTCGGAGGATCCCTCTCTCTATCTCTCATTCCCTTCACCCCTTTCTGTACGGCGTGTGGGTTAATCTCAGTAGCTCAATCTGAGATCATACATCATACAGCACCAGAATCCGTCCGAACAAGGTTCCCCTGTTCGGCTCACCTTTAAGTATGTTTGCCCAGGAGACAACGGTCTCCCATAGTAGTGGACTATTACGACAAGGATATTATGGACGCAATCAGTTGAGTATTCATTACAATCAACTATCTTCCCTCTGACTCACTATCAGCCTTACAACACGGGACATGAATGAATGAATACCGTCGGGACAATACTTACGGCGGGGTTGGTACGGATCAAGTGGACAAGTGAGAGAAGTTCCTTCCGGGCGGGGGTTGGTCTGGTTGCGGCGTGGACTAAAGAAACTGTCGGTATCATTTACCCGCCGTATTTATACTCCCACCCTGGTTCCATCATCCCAATTCCCGGGAATTATTACCGTGTCCGATAGTGAAAGCCACAGGGTTGCCACATTTATTTTCTGTTCGTAGTATACTTACTGGTATTTCAGAACAACCATCCTATGGTAACGAAATACCCCATGCTTCTTCCGAACTGTTTCCCGCGGTCTCTCGTCAGGTAACTGATCTTGGGAAGACATGCTGTGCTAAAATCAGTCAGGTTAGGAATTAAATCATAAATTAACCTGTGCACATTTTGATACCCTGGGGCATCGAATGCAACTGCAACCCCAACCGATTATATCTTTACAGACGTTTGCTACATGGCCCAGCTAGCCTTCCTAGACACTGCAGCGGCTCAGGCCATCACCCGCATTGCTACCTTCAAGAAACAGCTGCTAGACCTTACCTGTCTCACCCCAGGCCTCTCAATGAGACTCATATCAAGCCATAGGATCTTGCAACACCCATTCTGTAGGTACAACCTCAGTCCTTCCTATTAGCTCTCAAGCCGTAGGGTTCCACGAAACCCTTTCTTGAGGTACAACCTCAGACTTTTCGACCAGCTCTCATCTCTCAAGCCAGTGGCTTGAAGCCACAGGGTTCTACTAGACCCCTTGGCCCTTCTTGAGTACAACCTCAGACCTTTCTATAGGAACCGACCGAATCTGGAAATACTGGTCCCTGATTGGCTGATAACTAGTCACGTGACCGAAATAACGAGTTCTGATTGGTTGTTTACTTGTTTCGGTCGGTTCCTGCCTTTCTACCAGGTATCAAGAGAGAATACTTTCGCCTATTCACTAAGCAAAATGTAAAATGCAACATGCTAGCAAAATGCAGTCAGAGACAGCAAACTACCACGTTTTATAGTTACCCGGCAAGTGCACCACTCCTAATTAAAACTGGCTTATTTTCTTTTCCGTGTTATATAACCACAGCTGCCCAGCGAATTATAAATAATTAGGGTGGGCAGTGCATACTATATTGCGCTATAACTCCACTCAACATATATCATGAGCTTACATGACAACGAAGGAACTATGAAGCGGTTAGCAGTGTCCTGTTCTGCGATTGGCTCCTGGGCGAGAGAAGCACTTCACGTTACTGATTTCTTTACCTTAAGGTGCTTTCTCTAGTTGTTTTTTCGACTAGAGAGAGAGCCGAGGTTTTCACAGAGACAGATTCACCCAAAATAACGATGTTCTTTAATGAACAACATGGGTTCGTTATTTTCTTGTTTGTACCTGGAAACAACTGGATGTTATCTGTTTCTTCAAGTCACGTTTATTTTTGGAAAGATCTGTTAGATTTTTGTTCTTATCTTAGCAGAAAGGGTATTGACCTGACTTGACTTGACTTGACTTGACTTGACTTGACTTGACTTGACTTGACTTGACTTGACTTGACTTGACTTGACTAAGCCCTAATAAGGTCGAGTGTTGTTCTCGAGAATGTATAAATCTTTAGTTTGGTGTTATTGAGACTTTTATAAATTCCGTTTTTATGTGTGTAAATTGTAGTTCCGTATTTTAGTATTTGTTTTTAGTACATTGTAAATTGCTATTTTATCGTTGTTAAATTCATTAAACTTATTTTCAGTTCTCATGGAAAATATTAAATATTATCCTCTCCGCCCTTCAGGTATGCTATGTCGTATTATAACACCTCCCGCCCGTCAACTGGTCCGCAACAGCAGCACCAAGACAACAAAAGTGGCATTCTTCGGAGACAAAACACTTGATCCCAATCTAATTCCCGAGGAAGAATCAGTGGGCACTGCTCTCAGTACCGCAGTTGAAAGTGTCAGTAACTCCACCCTCGCATCCCTCCCTGTTGACACGTTGACCGGCCTGGCGAGTGTCACCCTGATCCTGGGTGCGGGGGTGGTGATCCGAGGATCTTATTCTGCCATCACCCAGGTATGGCTTGCACGGAACCTTCAGGACACCCTTCCACACCAACGATGGGTGTATCCAAGGAAAATGGCGCTGACGTTCTGGAGTAGGAAGAATGTGCCTGAAAAGGTGGCTGAGATACGGCGGGAAATTCAAAAGTATAAAGAGGATAATAACATTAAATTGATGCCTAACACCCTACGAATGGCTTCCCTCTCAATGTCTTGTCTATTGGCAGGATTTAACTGTATTTGGCTGGGTTTTACCATCCCCCACCTTGAGGGAACCTCATTCTTGTGGATACCTGACGTCACACAGACGGATCCTTACCATTCGTTATTACTCCTGAACAGTCTCTGTTCCTACGGGCTATACAGGTCCTATCTTAGAGACACATACCCCTTGAAGCGACCAAATGATCCAAATGATCCCGATAGACCTCAATCTAGTTTAGCACTTGGTGCCTGTGGCGCAGGAGTGTCTCTCTACATGCTATCCACTATCCCAGTACCTGCAATATTCCCACTATTTTGGACCATTTCAAATATGACAGCGATACCTATATCCCTCATGGTAACCCGTTATAACCCAGTCCGGTCCAAATTGGGGCTGTGTGACAGAGACTCGTTTGAGCACATGTTACATAAGTCCCGTATTCCGAGCGTGAAGTCACAGGAGAGAGAGGAGGAAAGACTCAGAAAGGAATATGAGAGATGGAGAGATGGTTAAGTTTCGCGTTGAGTAGCGGTCTAACAGGAAACTAACAGTGTGTTCTCTCGATATTTCGGTCGTTCTCAGTTTTGTGGTAATTTATTGCTAACATGTAAGTGCAATATAATAGTAATTTATTCGTTTTATACACAAAGTTGTTATGTTTCTAAACCACCATACCGGTGCACACTGCACACTCAGTGTGCACTGCACACTACAGTCGTACTCTGATTTATTACCGATTAATTCAGTGTCCGACTGTATCAGTGTCGCTTGTAGTGGAGAAATGGTGTTTCGATACCGTTTCTCCACTACACGCGGATCTCCACACGTTTGTCGAGTATAACAAGCTCTTTAACAAAGGTCAGGTGAACGGCTAGTTGAAGTAATGAAAGCAGAGGATGTGGAAGAGAGTAATTCCCACCGAGTTAAACAGAGTCTCCTGGCCCGATCTAAACTAAAGGAAGCAAGCAGAATATCCAGTCTTCTATCAGGTAATGGTTTGAACCGAATCAGGAAATACTGGTCCCTGATTGGCTGATAACCAGTCACGTGACCTAAATAACGAGTTCTGATTCGCCAATGCTCTGACAGGTATTGGTTTTACAGTGCCCCAGACAGATCTGTATTTCCCCCGAAATATACTGTGGTGAAACCCAATCGAATATACTTTTCACGACTTTCGATAATGGCTAATGAACGACTACAAATCCTCCTCCCTGCAGGTTTTGCAATGGTTGCAATGGTGGAGGTCGATCTCAACTCGTGCCCAAGTGGAGGAGGTGGTGGGGGTGGAGGTATGAATTCTTCCTCTGATGATCAGGAATGTACCCCCGTGCCAACTTATATTCTAGTAATGTTTGCTGGTGTAACTACTGTCCTCATATCGGTCTACCTGTTTGCTCTAATGGTGGCTACCTGCATCCTACCAAACCTTCAGGTACACAAGTTAGTAGTCACGTGATGCCCAAATATGGTATAATACTCTTTACAAGTTGGTATTACCGTACCTACAAGTTAGTGAAGTGGTGTTATTCTAACCCATCATTTGCCATTATATGTGCCGGGGCGAGAGGGGGTCGAGCAAGGATATTAGTTTGCTCATAATTGACACTAACTATCTCTTAATTTAGTCAGTTAAATTAAAGACCACTTCTGTTATTGGCGCCTCTGCTACTAACGTCCTGCCAGCACACGAGAGATTCCAACATTACATAACCATAGCTTGGGCATTCTCAACCGTGCTAGGTGAGTCTGGGATGTGAAGGTGGGGGGGGGGGGGGGGCATTCTCAACCGTGCTAGGTGAGTCTGGGATGTGCGGGGGGGGGGGGGGGGGCTTTTCAACCGTGCTAGGTGAGTCTGGGATGTGCGGGGGGGGGGGGGGGCTTCTCAACCGTGCTAGGTGAGTCTGGGATGTGCGGGAGGGGGAGGGGGATTTTCAACCGTGCTAGGTGAGCCTGGGATGTGCGGGGGGGGGGGGGGTCTGTGACACGTAATAGTTTATTGCGTGTCAATATAGCTTTCTCTCTTCCCTCCCTAACTCTCTCTCCTCTCCTCTCCTCTCCCTAACTCTCTCCCCTCTCCCCAGGTATTATACTATTTATGGCAGAATTCCTCCTGATATGCTGGATAAAGTTTTGGAACACGACCCAAGGAGCTGCTTGGCTTGCCACCAGCATTATCATTCCAGTTGCTTTCATTTTCATGGGTTTCGCACTGCACTTCCACAGGTTAGAAAATACCCCCCTTCACCCTTGTCTCATATAAGACCGTCCTCTTCGCACCGGGCCGATGTACAGTCAGTGTCTGACACCCCCGTCAATATAGATCCGGATATAATTGGCGCTCAAATAAATTTACGGATCCCTGATTGGACTTCCAGGAAATAAGCTTCGGAAATAACGACAGGGGATACCTGTCCTTATTTCCTTGCACCGGCCGTGTAACATCCTCCCCTCCCCCTAATCAGGTCTCTATTTGAACATAAATTGGAAGAACACGACAAGGGACTGGAAGAATTGGATCAACTCGCTAACAACCTTTCCAACTTCCCAGAGGATAGAGCCGAGAGTATGGACAGTGTAAATCTGCTGTCACACCGCTCCGATGTGCACCATGTGTGAGCGGTGTGAGTGTGAACTGTGTGAGTGTGAACGCAAATAGAAGTGTGATCAGTGCCACACGCCTGCAGTAGTGTTTCAGAAATGTATTTTATGGTGAACTTAGTAGAACACTAGAACAATTTACACATTTTACGTATGTTTGCTGACAAAATTATTAAAAACAAGAATTATTGCATTATGTATTCATAATGCTGTGTTTCCCTGCCCTACCGTTTCACGTCAGGACATGTCACTCCATGAACGGTTAGAGGCTGGTTCAAGATCACTGTATCATACCGGATTAGCTTAGTAACTTTAATAGACAGGGATGTACTATCTCACTGACATTGCACCTTATTCATCCACGTTAACATCTCCCCTAATCACTCATTTGAAATAAATGTTGGAACACGAACGCAGGCTGAAGATTAGTTAAGCTCGCTGACGACCTTTCCACACTCCCATCAACGGTATGAGGTTGATGAAGTGGTACTCGTCACTGTGCAGCACTCTAGTCCCATCCGATGTGCACCATGTGCAGCGGTGAGTGTGAGAATATGCGTTAACGAATTAGGAATAAAATCGTTGCTACAATTCTAACCCGTGCTATGCCACAAACCTTTCTGTAAAGTTTACAGAAATGTATTTAATGGACCTTGGAACGCAGGGAAAAATTAACTGTTTCATATTTATTATTTGCGTCACAAATATTTAAAAAAAACCTGCTTCAATTTATTATTTCGGTCCCTATTCATTAAAATTCTAAAACAGTTCGTCTCACTTCTCCCATAGATCTCGGCCCTTTAGGATTTCCATCGTGAGTCTGCGCCTGTACTCCCCAAGAATCTTCCACAACGCTAATGCGCGCTAGCTAAATGCCGTTAGTAACAACTTACACAATTCAATTCGGCCTATGCGCGCTACTGGAAGGATTATTTTATGGAAAATTACAACATTTTCATACAAAGACGTTTTAAAATCTATTTACAAGAATTAAAAGGCACTCGAAGGTAGGGACAAATTAAAATGGGCCACTCATATCACACGAGAGGTAGGGAGAGAAAACATATCAATAACACACGCTGATTATATGAGAGAGGTATGTAAAATAAAGGGTGTCCTAAAAGGGGTGCCCTCTTAAAAACACTGTCGTCACGAAATAAAACCAGTTTATTCATCAAGGGTTTTCAGCCAAGCGCTCGCATCCTGATCAGACCAGGCCCGGTCACAAAATGGGGTGGAGCCTGTTAAAAGGTTAAACCGCTCCCTTGGTTTCTTTTTCAGGCAGGAGTTAACAAAAGTCACCAAATCTTCTGGACCTGAAAATATGTTACATTTTGGTGATTTGTGTACAGGGTTCCCTGTTTTATAATCTCTCTCATTCCAAATATCGCTTGTTACATCACTAGGTTTTCACAGAAAGGGGTACACTGTGTAATAATTGGTGATGATGCAATGAAATGAGAGTGTGATAAACTTTGCCTTATTCGACCCTCTCTCCCGCGCCCCATAAAATGGGTTTGAACAAAACAAGACAAATTAACTGAACTAACCCTGATTTTCATTTAGTGCAGGTGCTTCCCCCTCTTTTATCTCACACATCAGTACCATCTCATTTTGCTGCCTTTCCTCTTGGATTCGATCACTGAGTGAACTCCCAGGAAGTTAGCCTTGGAAATAACGACAGGGGATACCTGTCGTTATTTCCCGGGCTTATTTCCTGACTTGCACCTTATTCAGTCGTGTAACATCCTCCCCCTAATCAGGTCTCTATTTGAACATAAATTGGAAGAACACGACAAAGGGCTGGAAGAATTAGATCAACTTGCGAACAACCTTTCCAACTTCCCTGAAGACAGAGCTGAGAGTATGGACAGTGTGAACCTGCTGTCACACCGCTCCGATGTGCACCATGTGTGAGTGTGAACTGTGTGTGAGCGGTGTGAACACAAATAGAAGTGTGATCAGGGTCACATAAATATAAGTGTGATCAGTGTCACACGCCTGCAGTAGTGTTTCAGAAATGTATTTTATGGTGAACTTAGTAGAACACTAGAACAATTTACACATTTTACGTATGTTTGCTGACAAAATTATTAAAAAAATGCTGTTCATATTTATTTATTTCGTCCCTAATGTCCATTTTTTTTCAACTGTTCACCCCCCAAAGTCGTGCGCGGAATTGTTTTGCGCGTTTATCATATGTTAACGTATAGCGCGCGCAGCGCAAATTAAAATATCGCACGCGCACGAGTTGAGGGGTGAACAGTTGAATAAAAATGGACTTTATTATTTCAAAACTGAAAACCGTCTCTCAATTCTCCAGTCGAGTCCGCCCTTTCAGGAAGACTTTCATCAAGTGTGTAGCGCGCCATGTATCTCCCCATAGAGTACTTCGCGCAACACTGAAACCCATGCGCGCAAGCTAAATGCCGTTAATAACAACTTTGACACCACTCACAAGTTCGGCTAAGCGCGCTACTGAAAGATGTACTGGATTGAACAAAACAAGGATTTTCATATCAAAGAATATTTTAAATCTATTTTACAAAATTAAAATGGGCCACTCATATCACACGAGAGGTAGGGAGAGAAAATATCAATAACACACGCTGATTATATGAGAGAGAGGTATGTAAAATAAAGGGTGTCCTAAAAAAAGGGGGTGCCCTCTTAAAAACACTGTCGTCACGAAATAAAACCAGTTTATTCATCAAGGGTTTTCAGCCAATCGCTCGCTTTCTGGTCAGACCAGGCCCGGTCACAAAATGGGGTGGAGCCTGTTAAAAGGTCAAACCGCTCCTTTGGTTTCTTTTTCAGGCAAGAGTTAACAAAAGTCACCAAATCTTCTGGACCTGAAAATATGTTACATTTTGGTGATTTGGGTACAGGGATTCACTGTTTTATAATCTCTCTCCCTTGTTTTTCACAGACAGGGGGTACACTGTATACTTGGTAATGATTTAATACAAAGAGCCCCCTGAATACCCCTCTCTCCCCCCGGCCCCATAAAATGGGTTTAACAAACAACAAACTTTTTGGGTCTGGACAACCCTATTTTTCTTTTCATTCAGTGCTTCCCCTCTTTTATCTCACACACAACCATCCCCCCTTCTGTTGCCTTTTCCTTTTGGATTCAGCCTTGTTTGGGGTTTTTCCATGTCCACGGACGGGGAGAAATTAAAAATTTGTTGGTTAAAAATTAGAAATTTTTAATTAGTTAGAAAATTGTTAATTATTTTATCTGTGACTAATGACACAATACTGGGTCAACCAACAAATTTAGTGACACTGGTTCAATCTTGTACCTAGCACACTACTGACTCAGTAAAATAACGGTACCTAGCTCATACAACCCTGATCCATACTCCCACCTTGATGTCGTATCTCCGTGGTCCCCCTCGGGTATATGAAGGCACCCAAAACCCCATGAGAAAGAGGAGAAGAGAGAGAGAGAAAGGAAAAGGGGGAGAGAGGAAAAGGAGAGAGAAGAAGGGAGGGGAAGGGAAGGGAAGAAGAGGGGGAAAGGGGAAAAGGGGGAGAAAGAAAAAACCCTTTTCCCCCTTTCCCTTTTTTCCTCTCCCCTTTTCTTCTTTTCTTCTCCCTCTCCCCCCTCCTCTTCTCTCTTTTCGCTCCATCTTTTTATGGGGGTTGCCCCCTTCTTTTTTGTCCCTCATCAAAAAAACTTTTTCCAAAACCAAAAACAGTAACTTTCCCACCTCCCCTTCCTTTTTTCCCTAAAAAACATTCTGGGCATGATTCCCGTTGGTAGACACATTGATAGGAGAGAGAGCTATCCCATTTCTATGTATTATACATTAAGGGGACATTTGTCCTTTTTAAAATTTAAAACCCCCCCCCCCCCCCCCTCTCTTGCTTGCTCTCTCTCTGTCATCTCCTCCCTCTCTCTCACATCCTCTCTCTCTCTCACATCCTCCCTCTCTCTCTCTCTGTCATCTCCTCCCTCTCCCCCTCTTTTCTCCCTCTCCTCCCTCTTCTCTCCTTCTTTCTTCTCCTCTCCTCTTCCCTCTCCTCTCTCTTTTCTTCTCTCTCCCCTCTCTCTTCCTCCCCTCCTCCTCCTCTCTCTTTATTTGGCCTGCCAAAGGGGAGTGTTTTAAATTTTTTTTTCTAGCGCACCGTTTTTGGGTTTGGGCTTTCTTTGGCCCGGGGCTGTTCAAATAAACTTGAGGGTGTTTGGCAAAAAAGGGGGCATAATTGGACAACCCAAATTTTTGGACAATTAAGAAAGGAAACCCCTAAACCCCTTGGAGATTTTACGCCCAAAATCTGAAGGGCAGGTTATTTTTTGGTAACCTTAGCAACTATGCCCAATGGAAACTGTATACTGCCATCATCACCCATCATTTGATCGTTCTTCTCTCGAATTTTCCCTTCCAATCTGGTGAAAGTCCCCCGGTACAGATGATAAATTTAGTAAATTATTAATATATAATATAAATTTTAAAAGAATATAAAGAAATATTTGTACCGCTAAAATTTTAATTTGGCAGACATGTAATTTGGCAGACATGAATACTTTGGTTTTCTAATAATTGACATCACATCATTCAGGTGAATTAATTAGAGTTAACAGGGCAAACACCAGGAACCGACCGAAACGTAAAAAACCAAACGACTCCTATTTAGGTCACTGACTGGTTTCACCAAAACAGGGGGCCCGATTTTCCCGTTTGGTCTTCCTGGCAAACACTTACTTTAGAAAAACGTGTCCATAGCTCAAAGTACATTTAACGTTCACAAAATGTATCTAGGCCCCCTAAAATTCCTAGACTGGTGCTTCCCTTTAGTCCCCTTTTTCTCTTACAATATAACTAAGAACACGCGGGGTGAGGTATTAATTTAATTAATTAAATTACTTACCTTACTCCGTTTTTTAAAAAAAACGTTTTTATTTAAGAAAATTTTTTTTAAGAAAACTTTTCAAATGTAAATCACACAATTCAAAAGACACCACAACAAAATAAAAACACCCCAAAAATTTTGTTTGTTTTTTGATAAGGAAAAAAAATTTCCTTTTTGTTTTTGGATGCTTACCCCCTTTTATTTTCCCCTAGAAAAAAATTTTCCCTTTTTTAAAAGTTTCTTGAAATATCCCGGGGGTTTAAATTTAAACCCGGGGGGAGTAAGGTAATTAAATTAATTAAAACCAATCATTTAGCCCAAAATAATTCAGGGTTTTTTACCCCCTTTCCCCTGTTTGGACCCCTCCTCTTTCTGAAAACTTTTTCGGGGCAAGTTGAATTTTTCAGAATGTCCCCTTGACGTTTTAGGAAAACACATCTCCATACTGGCCACTCCCTAACATAATCGTCTCACCGTCAACATTGCGGATATCTAAAGAAAAGGATGGGTGTGACTGTGTATCATTCATTGGAGCTGAATTTTACATCCCCCTGTATGGAGACAACTTTGGAGGAATTATATCTAAAGGAAAGGGGTGGGGGGGTTTTGGTAAAATTTTCAATGAAATAATTCATATTTTAAAATTTATATGTTTTAATTTTATGGTATAAGTCATGTAGCAAATTTTTACATTAATTTGGGCTTTCCCCAAAACAAAAAATTTTTACAATGAAAAAATAAATAACTTAAAAATTTTCATTGTTTTTTGTACCCCCCTGTAGGGAGGTTTACTATTGAGGAATTGTTTAACCCACCCACCAGGAACCGACCAAATCGGGAAAAATATGGCCCCCGATTGGTGAAAACCCGTAAAGTGCCCTAAAAAAACCGGGGTTCTGTTTGGGTTTTGGTTACTTTTTTCGGGGGTTTTCCGCCAGCAATTACCCCTTTTTTTTGTTCGTTTTTTAACCCCAAAAATTTTTTAAAATTTCCCGAATAAAAACCATTGGCCAGGGGTTTGGGGGTTGAGCCCCCCTGGGAAAAGACCAAGGCCCTTGGGGGCCTGGGCCTAGACATGGTCATAGGCTATAAATAGGGAGGGAGGTTAGGAATCCATGAAAGATGAAACAATGAATAATGAATGAATGAACTAATGCAATGAAATATTTGCCTTGTTTGAACAATGAAATATAAAGCGGGTATTATTGATGGATCAGTACTACACTGCCCAGTACCCCTGATACATGATCCTAGATAATTATCCCCGGATCCTATTAGATATAATTATTGTATGTACAACGAAATAAAGATACTACAAAATATCATGTCACATTCACAGGATTATAATATCAATAAATTCTTTTTTTTTTTTTTTTTTTTTTTCCCCCCCCCTTTTCTCTTTTTCTTTCTCTTTCTTTTCTCTTTTTCCGGGGTCTTTTTCCCTTTTCCCCTTTTCTTTCTCTTTTTCCTTTTTCTTTTTTTTTTCTCTTTCCCCGCCTTTCCTTTCTCTTTTTTTTCTCTCTCTTTCTTTTCCCTTTTTCTTTTTTTTTTACTTTTTTCTTTTTCTTTCTCTTTTTTCCTTTTTTCTTTCTCTTTCCCTTTCTCTTTCTCTTTTTTTCTTTCTCTTCTCTTTTTTTCTTTCTCTTTTTTCTTTTTCTTTTTTTCTCCTTTTTTTCCTTTTTCCCTTTTTTTTTCTCTTTTTTCTTTTTTCTTTTTTTTCTTTCTCTTTCTTTTTCTTTTTTTCTCTTTCTCTTTCTCTTTCTTTTTCCTTTTTTACTTTTTTTCTTTTTATTTTTACCCCAAAACCCCCTTTGAAAAAAAGTATTCCTCTTTGAAAGCTGGGTTTCCCGTTTCACCACCCCTTTTGGATGATGCCGATCCCCGGGCCTTTGGGGGCGGGCACTTAGGGTTTTCCCTCACTTAACAAACTCACACAAATAAATAGGATTGAAAGGGCTTATTTTGGGGATGTTTTGGACAAATCTAGGAAAATTACAGATGTACCCCGCATTTCTTGGGTTTCATGTAAATTTTCAGGGGCCCCCGGGGACTACACCTCACGAGCCGGCCTGAACCATTTAACCCATGGTAAAACCCCTTTGGGAACGACATCATCCCGGGCCCTTACCTTCTTGTGAGTAAACCAGTGCATTTTCTGGCACACAGCATTGCAATAGAACACCTGCTTGCAGGCACTGCACCTCTTCTCTGCTCCCATCTCCCCACAGGTACGACAGGCAAATTCATCCACGTCAACGTGTCGTCCATTTAGTGTGGTCATGACGAAATAGAGGGCAGGTTTACCTGTGGAGAGAGAGAGAGAGAGAAGAGAAGAGGAGAGAGAGAAGAGAGGAGAGAGAGGGATAGAGGAGGCGGAGAAGAGAGAGAGGAGAGAGAGAGAGAGATAAAGCGAGAGAGAGAGAGAGAGAGAGAGAGGAGGAGAGAAAGAGGGGAAATAGAGAAGGGAGAGAGGGGAGAGAGGAAAGAAGAGAGAGGAAAAAGGAGAGGAGAGAGGAAGAGAGAGAGTGAGTGAGAGAGAGAGAGAGAGAGAGAGAGAGAGAGAGAGAGAGAAAGAGAGAGAGAAAGAGAGAGATATTGCTTCCTACCTTCACCAGGTGTTATAGGGGCGAGTGTCCGGACAAGCTGGAGCACAAGTTGGGATGAAGAGAACCTAAATGTCCTGATAGCTCTCCTAACCAGCTGTTCAACATTGATCGCGAAACCATCCAGTTTCCGGCCTAACAACAAGTATTTGATAGTTCCGTCTACATCATCCGAACGCTTTTCTACCTGCAATAGTTGTACTTGTTAAATTACTGGTGTCTAGTGGGTAGCTGGGGCGTGAAGAACATATTGTATAAAGAAAGAAGGGAACGGGGAGATAACCCAAGCTGAACTAATCTACAAATTTCATAGAACTGAACTAAACTGATCTACAAAATCAATGGAATTAATTTATTTATAGATTCAGAATATTTACATACCTCCTCAAGTATGCACATAATGTAATGTATCTTGAGGCCATAACCTCATTAACAATCACTTTGAACTGTTTCTCAATGATCCTATCAAGGGTCCTATTCACCTGTACAGTACAGATATTAGGGAACAGCTTACAAAAATTACAGGGTAAGTTGCTCTGGAAAGATAGAGCTTGTAACTGGAAAGATAGAGCTTGTTATACTAGGAACTAGGAAGTAAAAAAATATAACATGCTCAGTTCTAAGAACTAGGAAGTAAAAAATAACATGCATCATGATAATATTACACACATAAAACGGATCTATCAAATTACTGTAGAAACCTGAAGCCGATGAGCAGGCTCCACTAGTACTGTGTTCTCCTTGATATAAAGCAGGATCTTCACAGGATTTAGGTTATTCATACAACAAATATGATGTAAAATAGGGGCTAAGTTAGGGGGTAGAAAATCGGTTTTGTCCAAACTCCTTGGTTCCGTATGATATATGACATCTTGTAAGGGCAGATAGTTATTCAGAACAGCAAGGCACTCCTTTGATCCAACGAACGCAGCCATGTTAGCCGATGTTTTCCCGTTTTTGGCCCGTTTTTCCTGGTTCGCACCGGACCGTAAGCAACAGTTCCACCACTGGCCCCTGACCTGATGAGAGCATGTATTATTAAACAGAGGGGGATGGCAAACACAGCAGGTGGCAAACAGATGGTATCATGATGCCATCAGTAGGAGAGAGCTAAATGATGACATGACAGAGTCAGCTAAATGATGACATGACAGAGTTAGCTAAATGATGACATGACAGAGTTAGCTAAATGATGACATGACAGAGTCAGCTAAATGATGACATGACAGAGTTAGCTAAATGATGACATGACAGAGTTAGCTAAATGATGACATGACAGAGTTAGCTAAATGATGACATGACAGAGTTAGCTAAATGATGACATGACAGAGTTAGCTAAATGATGACATGACAGAGTTAGCTAAATGATGACATGACAGAGTTAGCTAAATGATGACATGACAGAGTTAGCTAAATGATGACATGACAGAGTTAGCTAAATGATGACATGACAGAGTTAGCTAAATGATGACATGACAGAGTTAGCTAAATGATGACATGACAGAGTTAGCTAAATGATGACATGACAGAGTTAGCTAAATGATGACATGACAGAGTTAGCTAAATGATGACATGACAGAGTTAGCTAAATGATGACATGACAGAGTTAGCTAAATGATGACATGACAGAGTTAGCTAAATGATGACATGACAGAGTTAGCTAAATGATGACATGACAGAGTTAGCTAAATGATGACATGACAGAGTTAGCTAAATGATGACATGACAGAGTTAGCTAAATGATGACATGACAGAGTTAGCTAAATGATGACATGACAGAGTTAGCTAAATGATGACATGACAGAGTTAGCTAAATGATGACATGACAGAGTTAGCTAAATGATGACATGACAGAGTTAGCTAAATGATGACATGACAGAGTTAGCTAAATGATGACATGACAGAGTTAGCTAAATGATGACATGACAGAGTTAGCTAAATGATGACATGACAGAGTTAGCTAAATGATGACATGACAGAGTTAGCTAAATGATGACATGACAGAGTTAGCTAAATGATGACATGACAGAGTTAGCTAAATGATGACATGACAGAGTTAGCTAAATGATGACATGACAGAGTTAGCTAAATGATGACATGACAGAGTTAGCTAAATGATGACATGACAGAGTTAGCTAAATGATGACATGACAGAGTTAGCTAAATGATGACATGACAGAGTTAGCTAAATGATGACATGACAGAGTTAGCTAAATGATGACATGACAGAGTTAGCTAAATGATGACATGACAGAGTTAGCTAAATGATGACATGACAGAGTTAGCTAAATGATGACATGACAGAGTTAGCTAAATGATGACATGACAGAGTTAGCTAAATGATGACATGACAGAGTTAGCTAAATGATGACATGACAGAGTTAGCTAAATGATGACATGACAGAGTTAGCTAAATGATGACATGACAGAGTTAGCTAAATGATACATGACAGAGTTAGCTAAATGATGACATGACAGAGTTAGCTAAATGATGACATGACAGAGTTAGCTAAATGATGACATGACAGAGTTAGCTAAATGATGACATGACAGAGTTAGCTAAATGATGACATGACAGAGTTAGCTAAATGATGACATGACAGAGTTAGCTAAATGATGACATGACAGAGTTAGCTAAATGATGACATGACAGAGTTAGCTAAATGATGACATGACAGAGTTAGCTAAATGATGACATGACAGAGTTAGCTAAATGATGACATGACAGAGTTAGCTAAATGATGACATGACAGAGTTAGCTAAATGATGACATGACAGAGTTAGCTAAATGATGACATGACAGAGTTAGCTAAATGATGACATGACAGAGTTAGCTAAATGATGACATGACAGAGTTAGCTAAATGATGACATGACAGAGTTAGCTAAATGATGACGTGACAGAGTTAGCTAAATGATGACATGACAGAGTTAGCTAAATGATGACATGACAGAGTTAGCTAAATAATGACATGACAGAGTTAGCTAAATGATGACATGACAGAGTTAGCTAAATGATGACATGACAGAGTTAGCTAAATGATGACATGACAGAGTTAGCTAAATGATGACATGACAGAGTTAGCTAAATGATGACATGACAGAGTTAGCTAAATGATGACATGAAGTTAGCTAAATGATGACATGACAGAGTTAGCTAAATGATGACATGACAGAGTTAGCTAAATGATGACATGACAGAGTTAGCTAAATGATGACATGACAGAGTTAGCTAAATGATGACATGACAGAGTTAGCTAAATGATGACATGACAGAGTTAGCTAAATGATGACATGACAGAGTTAGCTAAATGATGACATGACAAGAGTTAGCTAAATGATGACATGACAAGAGTTAGCTAAATGATGACATGACAGAGTTAGCTAAATGATGACATGACAGAGTTAGCTAAATGATGACATGACAGAGTTAGCTAAATGATGACATGACAGAGAGCTAAATGATGACATGACAGAGTTAACTAAATGATGACATGACAGAGTTAGCTAAATGATGACATGACAGAGTTAGCTAAATGATGACATGACAGAGTTAGCTAAATGATGACATGACAGAGTTAGCTAAATGATGACATGACAGAGTTAGCTAAATGATGACATGACAGAGTTAGCTAAATGATGACATGACAGAGTTAGCTAAATGATGACATGACAAAGTTAGCTAAATGATGTCATGACAGAGTTAGCTAAATGATGACATGACAGAGTTAGCTAAATGATGACATGACAGAGTTAGCTAAATGATGACATGACAGAGTTAGCTAAATGATGACATGACAGAGTTAGCTAAATGATGACATGACAGAGTTAGCTAAATGATGACATGACAGAGTTAGCTAAATGATGACATGACAGAGTTAGCTAAATGATGACATGACAGAGTTAGCTAAATGATGACATGACAGAGTTAGCTAAATGATGACATGACAGAGTTAGCTAAATGATGACATGACAGAGTTAGCTAAATGATGTCATGACAGAGTTAGCTAAATGATGACGTGACAGAGCTAGCTGAATGATGACATGACAGAGTTAGCTAAATGATGACATGACAGAGTTAGCTAAATGATGACATGAGCTAAATGTGATGTAATACCTGCAAGAGTTGCAAGCATGAGCGCAGTAAAATAATCATTACTAGTCTCCCTGTCCACCTCTGCTCCTTGGTCTATAAGGTATGTACATATTGCAATGTGACCGCAATACGCTGATAGAAGAATGAGGAGTTAGTTAAGACACAGTGAGAAGACGTTTTGAAATTCGTAATAACAATAACTTTAATTCAAGTTTTGTCTAGTTGCGGTGTAACCTGCGTGCATAAGACCAGACATGCCATCAGCGTCAGTTGTGTTGATGTGCGCTCTCTTTTCCGAGATGAACTGTTTCACTTTATGCACATCTCCGTCTTTACAAAGCGTTAAAAATTCTGCCTCCATTGTGTGCTAAATGAATATTCCTTTAAATAGCGGGAAATTAGCAACGTGAAATATAAACTAGAAAGAATTCCAACCCTAATGGTTCGGTTTTGGATTTATTTAACCCTTACAAATATTAGGGGGACTTGCAATGGCTGCAAGAGTTACAAACTGGGTACCATGCATCATGCATTGTCCGCAATTCATCGATTTTTAACCTTTCCAAAGGTTCGCAACATTCGAGCTGTTTTCAGTAGATAATTTACATGACTTATGATACAGAAGCACTACACAGTGCAGGATAAGGACACAGTGCAGGATAAGGCAGCGCTTTTCAAAACTTTGACTTGTTGAAAAAGGTCCGTAAAAAATCTCGGCCGATAAGGAACCATAATAAAGTTCAAGAGCGCACCCCATCCAAGAGCGTACCACCTCCAAAAGACACCACTCCAAGAGCGCACCACATCAAAGAGAGCTCCCCATCCAGAAGATACCGCGCGCAGAGGACACCACGCGCAGAAGAGACCGCACGCGCAAATACAACGCCGCGCTGGTCTCTTCTGCGCGTGGTGTCCCCTGCGCGTGGTATCTTCTGGATGGGGAGCTCTCTTTGATGTGGTGCGCTCTTGAAGTGGTGTCTTCTGGAGGTGGTGCGCTCTTGGATGTGGTCTCTTTTGGGTATGGTGCGCTCTCAGGTGTGGTCTCTCTTCGATAGGGTGCGCTCTTGGGTGCTCTTGGAGGCTCTTGAACTTTATTATGGTTCCTTATAAAGTCCATTTTTATTCAACTGTTCACCCCTCGACTCGTGCGCGTGCGATATTTTAATTTACGCCGCGCGCGCTACACGTTAACATGTGATAAACGCGCAAAACAATTCCGCGCACGACTTTGGGGGGTGAACAGTTGAAAAAAAATGGACATTACGAGCGAATCACAAAAATATCGCATGCATATGCCGCGCGTTTTGTAACGCGCAAATCAAAGAACCGCGCCGCGCACCCCTTTTTCTCGAATTTCGAAATTTTCAAATTTTAAAGTTTGCGAAATGAGGCCCCTCTAGTTAGGAACACTATTGGTGCGCGGTCGTGCCCACGGAAGGAGTGCTTGGATCATCTTGAAACCGGTTTTAAGTTAACTAATGCATATCCAAAAGTGTCTGTAGCTATTTGGGTGATGTTCTGACAATCCAATCACGAGTTATGACGAAAAAACAGTCAAAAAATACGTTTTAAAGTGACAAAAAGGAGGATCTGAACACAGCCCTTATATGAAGGGTTGGGGCTATGAAACTTCTTGAGTGGACAGAGAATCGTCCAAATTTGCAGTGCCAACTTTGGAATAGTTTCTATCTTTTGTAGTTATCTAATTAGAGCCGTTTAAACATGTGAGACGATACTGCAGGGGCCTCTAATACTAGGTATTTTTGCTTGTGAAGTGATCACTTGACGAGATTTACCCAATTAGAGAGCAGATTAAAGCATACAAGCGGTGAGAGCAAGCAATATGGGGCGGAAACAGTACCAAATCACCCTGTTTTGCAGATCGTCTCACATGTTTGAACGGCTCTAATTAGATAACTACAAAAGATAGAAACTATTCCAAAGTTGGCACTGCAAATTTGGACGATTCTCTGTCCACTCAAGAAGTTTCATAGCCCCAACCCTTCATATAAGGGCTGTGTTCAGATCCTCCTTTTTGTCACTTTAAAACGTATTTTTTGACTGTTTTTTCGTCATAACTCGTGATTGGATTGTCAGAACATCACCCAAATAGCTACAGACACTTTTGGATATGCATTAGTTAACTTAAAACCGGTTTCAAGATGATCCAAGCACTCCTTCCGTGGGCACGACCGCGCACCAATAGTGTTCCTAACTACTCGGAAATGTTCAAGTCATGCACAATCAAGTCACGCCCACCAATCACAGCCCAGAACGCGCGGAGTGCTTTGCGCGTTCTGAGCTGTGATTGGTGGGCGTGACTTGATTGTGCATGACTTGAACATTTCCGAGGGGCCTCATTGAAAATCTCGAGATAAAAAATCTCGAAAACTGTCTGTTGAAAAATCTTTTGAAAAGCGCTGCCTTATCCCGCGGGGGGCCAGCAGCGTTTGTATTTGCCAAAAAAATCTTCGGATTTCTGAAATGCTCAGGTCTCTGAAAGCCGCTGAATAAAACGCATCGTCGATAAATATTCTTTCTTCCTCTAGCGAAGTAAGGTTGTGAGTGGTTGCCACTCCCCCTACATCGACCAATGGCAAACCCCACCAACTTCCACAATCGACCTTGGAACGGGGGATGGAACGATCCCCCGCCGACGGTCTTGTCCAACTCGGACAAAACTAGGGAATCCATTGTGTCTCGGCAGCGAAAACCTGGCGCTAGGTGAGTGACTTGACTAAATATGTGCATGCTTGTCCAGGCATTCTCCAGACTGAAACTAATGTTTCCCAATTTTTCAGAATGTACCCCGCGAATCCCCTAATTTCTGGAGCAGGGACAGCGGGACAGCATATGACAACATACGGGGGCGGTCAGTCAGGAGCAGGGTACACTGGTATAACCCAACAACAAGCACCAACCGCTCAGCCACAGTTTTCTACTCAACAGTATAATACACAGCAGTACAATACACAGCAGTATAATACACAGCAGTACAATGTTCAAAGTGATGGAGGACAGAGTTTTAGTGGCTATGGCAATCATTCGCAGCCTGCTCAGGGTGAGTGTTACAACAGCTTTGTCATTCACTTTTATGGATTTCGAAATATCTATTTAGTTCCAAAATATTAGGCATAATATCAATTAACACATAACACACACATCCCCCTTTTCGAAGTCTCGTGGTTCAATTTGTAAAATAAAAGTAACACATGTTTCACGCTCCAGGAAAACCGGATGAGAATTCCTGGTCCCTGACTGAGATGTTGCGGACTGGGATGGAGAAGATCGATATGAACACGATTAACAAATCATTCGCAACCATCGGAACCAAACTAAATGGTAGGGAGGGGGGACTAATTTTATGTTTGAATCTCATGATCTGGTACAACAAAGTTGTGTTCTAACACACCCCATGTTTCAGATGCCTACAATTACGTCTTACCACAGCAGCAGCAACAGGCGGGCAGTTTGTACAACCCTCAGTACAATGGTCAACAGCAATATGGGGCGAGTCAACAGCAGTACGGGGCCAGCCAACAATATGGGCAACCCCAGCAACAATATGGGCAGCAACAGCAACAATATGGGCAACCGCAGCAACAGTATGGTGACCAGCAACAATATAACCAGCAACAATACGACGCTCAGCAACAGCAACAATATTCGGAACAGTACGCACAACAATACTCTCAGCAACAGCAACAATATGCCCAGCAGCAACAAGAATATAACCAGCAGCAGCAACAGTATAACCAGCAACAGCAACAATTTGGTGCTCTCACTGAACAACAAATCTATAACATGCAGAAACATGATTACGATCGATTTTCAATGTATCGAGGTCCCGAGGATCCCTCTCCTCCCCCGACCGCTGCAGCAGTTGTGAAGACTGAAACTGTCCAACCGGTGGTGCAAGCAACTGCCATCCAAGATCCAAGCCCGGCACTCTGGCAACCACCTGGTGCGGGAATGACAGCCCCTTCCACTCACACAATCTTTACTCCGACCTTGGAACCGGTTCAACAACCGTTTACATCGGTCGCCCAGCAACCATTCTCAGAACCTGTCCAGCCATTCCCGGAACCTGTCCAACCATTCTCGGCACCCGTTCAGCCTTTTGAACCTGCTGCACATGTTCAGCCTTTTGAACCTGTTGTACCTGTCCAGCCTTTTGAACCTGTTGTACCTGTCCAGCCTTTTGAACCTGCTGCACCTGTTCAGCCTTTTGAACCTGCTGCACCCGTTCAGCCTTTTGAACCTGTTACACCTGCCACACTGGATCCTGTCCAACAACAAACAGCTCCAGTCGCTACCGAGATTCAACCCACGGATTTCTTCAGCCAGCAACCACCTTCTAGTGCACCAGTTTCAGCACCTGCACAGCCCGTCCCCTCGCCCCATGACTTCTTCTCTCAGCCACCTACCACATCTACTCAAGATTTCTTTAACCAACCTACTGCTCCTTCACCAAAGCTCCCTACTCAGCCTGCCCCTGAACAACAGTCCGTGGTTCATGAACTGTCCGCCCCACAACCTGTCTCAATACCCTCACCCGCGGATTTCTTCTCTCAGCCTACTGACCTCCCCGCAACGTCTTCTTTCCCAACTGTGGAACCTTCTGCAGCCACATTATTCACTCCCCCAGTGACCTCTGTGTTTGATCCTCCTGCAGCTACTTCTGTATTCACTCCCCCAGTGGTCCCTGCTACCGCTGTATTTGCACCTCCAACAACAACAGTATTCACTGCTCCTGAGGCCCCGACAACGACTGCAGTTCCGGCCCCCATTCAGCCGGCTGCAGTCCCCACTCCACACGACTTCTTCAACCAATCAGGTACTGCCGATCAAAAGCCCCTTCATGAAAATGATTTATCTCTTTCAACGTTTGAGCAACCTTTGTGTGCTGATTTACCCGCTGAAACTGCCGAGTGTCCCCCGCCCCAAACTGCTGAGTGTGCAACAACTGCTGAGTGTCCCACCTCAGTAGCTGAGTGTGCAACAATCTCTGAGTGTCCCACCTCAGTAGCTGAGTGTCCCCCGTCCCAAACCTCTCAGTGTGCTGCTGCCCCGTCCCAAATCTCTGCGTGTGCAACAACTGCTGAGTGTCCCACCTCAGTAGCGGAGTGTCCCACCTCAGTAGCTGAGGGTCCCTCGTCTCAAAACGCTGAGTGTCTTGCCCCCCTGCCCAAAACCTCTGAGTATCCCACATCAACCCCTGAGTGTCCTGTAGCTGAGACAAGTGTCCCGCCAGCAACTCATGAAGAAAATCTCTTTGCTTTACAGCCTGAAACTACAGCATCTGATGATCAAGTAGTTAGATCAGATTCTGATCCAACTATCCTTCCTAAAACTCAGCCACCTATCATTGAAGATCCCCCTCCTGCTTTTATCCCCTCCCCAACCACCCCACCACCTGTTACAGTTGAGGACGTGACACCAACTGTTGTTGATGACTCCAACCCCCCTCCTGAGCTAAGTGGCCTTGTTGGATCTCCACCAACTCTACCAGTTGAAACATTCGGTGGGGTCAGCATATTCAACCCGGCAGTCTCCACGGAGGAGAGTACAGAGGAAAGCACGGAGACGGGGTGGGAGAAAGAGTTTGATGATTGGAATTTAGATGATGATGAAGGGGAGGTGGTAGACAAAACGGACTTTGAAGATATTCAGTTATGAGAAATCACCAGCCGCTCATACCAACCAACCAACCAGTTATGAGAGAGGGGGTTAGAAAATCATCGAGAGAGTGAGATGTTTAACTCTGAAAAGAATGGTTTCCAGCTCTGGGCTTGTTTTGTTGATACCCGGGTGAGAGAGGGTCGAGTGCAAGGTAACTCTGAGCAAGGACAGGACTTTCTGAATTGGGCATTGTTGATATTATTGACTGAGTGTGTGTGAGTACCTCAAGTACACAATTGATGCATTTGAATCAAGATGTTGTGGTATTGTTACAATTCTCTGAAATACAAGCGTGTATTATAGTTACAAGCACGTGCATATGGGACAACATGTGTATTATACAAGCAGAATATATGACAGTTAGCTGACATGCAAGCTGTATTATTTTGAAGGGGAGTGAGAGATGTATTTTCTGCAAATGTAGAATCAAGTGTACACATTTTTTGAGTAGTGGAAATCGGAGTGTTTACTTTTGATTACAACGAATAGTATAGCACAAGTACTGGAGCAAGGCTCTATTGATTTAAGATTCCAATCATAGGAATAAATCGCTATGCCACGTTGCACCGACCTCCATTTTCCTTGGAACGCGCAGTGACACTGTTGTGATGAAAGTTGTAGATGTCAGCAGTAGAGCTGCGCGGCGTAATGAGCAGTACTTCTAACCCGGTCAGTGACAGACCAACCCTTGCTTTACCCAGTCTCGCAAAACAAACCCGTCTGATTCTGTTCATTGAACAGAATCAGACAGTGTTCAAACAATTTATTTGAGATCAAAATCGAGACAGCCAAATGTGCCAGCATGTCTGTCAGTGGTCGGAAGAACCTGTTTGATGACAACACATTTGCAGAGCGAGGGACGGATGGAGTATATGGTGTGATTTTACTACCCTCACCCTGCATTTTGAGATATTCGATAGACGGAATTAAATGAATGGAAACAATGGAACATATAAGAGCTACCTGCAGTAGTATAAAATAAAGTTCTTTGCTTCAAAAAACATATTATCTCTGAAGCTTAACCGCTCTTGAAGACTCTTGCAGTTGCACACTCATAGCAAAACCAGGGATAAACTTAGCCTAAAAAAGAATAAATAGAAAACATACTGTCCTGCTCAATAATATTTGCCTTGTTCGACCCTCCCTCCCCGCGGGTTTGAACAAAACAAAATAATATATCATATTGAGGTCTCACAAAACAAGTCATTAGCCGGTTCAGACGAACTCCTGCCCCTTAACCCCAGCGCCTTTCCAGTTACCCTGCACAGGGTGGTCCCCAACAGCAACTGATTGTGGTCCCCGGGTGCCCTTATAAACACCGTCACCAACCCGCACCTCCTGCTGGTTCGGTGATGGTGAGGGATAAACAGTTCTTGTACTGATACTGGGGTCACCCTGGGTAATTCAGGGGGTAGGATTGTCACGTACCCACCTCTACTTCTCCCTCCAATAATCTGATAATCATCATCCTCCTCCTCCTCCTCCTCTTCCACAGACCCATGACGGGTAATCTGCATCTTGTAGGAGACGAAAAACTTGGGAAAATGGCTGACCCACTCTTTACTTGTTTGCCTTCTCACCACATCTCTCAGCACACAAAAGCATGAGCTCAGCCCGTAAAACAATACCACAAGAACCGCCATGATGTGAAGGGCTACATTGCTATTAAATTCCCAGGATATGGAGGGGGAGGGAGAATACCAAACAAACTTCACCTCACCTCCCTCTTTTGTTCGGAATATCACATAGATATCAGGGTGGGAGGGTGTGGGAGTAAATCGGAGGAATCGTTGTTCTTTGTTGACGGACATGATGATGTTGTTGTGCTCACGAGACGCATCCAGATAGTCAATTTCTAGGGGGGAGGGAGATTAATAATAGTTCAAAACTTGTCTAAAACTAGTAAAAACTGGAGTGTACAGTAGTAATTTCCTTCTGTAAACAGATTATTCCACAACACATGATAATCAACAGCTCGGGGAGCTGAGGGGCAACAACTCACGGTTGATAGTTGGGGATGTTGGAAGTTCCTTTGGTGCTGGTTTCTTAGTAGAACTCCTGGTGTAGCGTTTCTGTAAAAAGAGGGGTTCATGAGTGATAAAATCCCGATAAAACTACAGTCGGCCGTACAGTTTGACCGTGCCAAAAAGTAACCGTACTTTTCCGTACGTTGCAGATAACTAATTGACACCAGGAACCGACCGAATCAGGAAATACTGGTCCCTGATTGGCTGATAACCAGTCACATGACCTAAATAACGAGTTCTGATTGGTTGTTTACTTGTTTCGGTCGGTTCCTGATTGACACTCACATTGAAGACTTGGTAGACCTCATGCTCCATATTAATGCTGGTCATTATCTTGAGATTTTCAGGAACAAGGCTGACATAGACCTCCCCCGAACAATTGAAGAAGGAGATGTAGAGCCAGTGGTGGGTACTTGTATAACTCTGTGGTAGTGGTTGGATACGTGAATCGTATTCATAGTGCTAACTGCTAAACAAGAATATTTGCACTATGTAGTATCAATAGTGCCCGGGCAGGGACTGTCTGGCGCCGCCGACCCCATCTGAGCGCACTGTGTTTAAGAATCAAATGGGGGTTTGGCGCCGCTATACAGGGCAGAGAAAAATATGACCAGTGAAAAAAACTTATACAATAAATAAATTTTCAATGACATTGACATTTGCAACAGATTTCTAACCTGGAAATGGAATGGTCGAGCAAAGTTGTCAGCAAGACTGTACGTGTAGGAATTCTCGGGTACTGTCGTTTGGTAGCAGAGTCCACCATCCTTTGGGTCACCTATATAGGCCAGTCATATGATGTCGAAAGTAGATCAAAAATCGGCGTTCAAGTTGTAAATCTAATTCCACTTCTATGGCACTCTAATAGGTCCCTAGAACCACCAAAAAAATTCACCGCACTCTACGCGGTGGAGAACTTGACTTAATTGGGCCTAATTGGTTACAGGGTACTTTCAGCCTGAAGCCAACCCCGTAAGTGCCCTTAGAGTAGGAGTAGAGAAAAAAACAAGGGCACTAAAGTGATCAGCGCCCACACATTAGTGGGGGTAGGTGCTGGAATTAAGTCTCTATCTCATCCCGTTAATTAGATAATTGGATAATTAGATGCGCACATAGCCGTTTTATGGTTATACGGTAAAAACCATCTTAGGAAACGAGTAGAGAAAAAACCAAGGGCACTAAAGTGTTCAGCGACCTCACATTAGTGGGGGTAGGTGCTGGAATTAAGTCTCTATCTCATCTGGATAATTAGATAATTGGTTAATTAGATGCGCACATAGCCGTTTTTGGCCATATGGCTATATCCACTTAGGAGAGGCGTAGAGACTTTTTACAGGCGCCATTTTGTAGGCAATGGCCAAGTTATGGGGGGTCTACGTCGGACTTTTAATCTCTATCTCCAACCGTTTAGCCGTTATTAGGCTTTAAAGGTGCTCAAAATCGTGCTTTTTACCGTTTTTTGCTCATTTTGAGCGCCTTTAAAGTCTAATAACGGCTAAACGGTTAGAGATAGAGCTTAAAAGTCCGACGAAGACCCCCCATAACTTGGCCATTGTCTACAAAATGGCGCCTGTAAAAAGTCTCTACGCCTCTCCTAAGTGGATATAGCCATATGGCCAAAAACGGCTATGTGCGCATCTAATTAACCAATTATCTAATTATCCAGATGAGATAGAGACTTAATTCCAGCATCTACCCCCACTAATGTGAGGTCGCTGAACACTTTAGTGCCCTTGGTTTTTTCTCTACTCGTTTCCTAAGATGGTTTTTACCGTATAACCATAAAACGGCTATGTGCGCATCTAATTATCCAATTATCTAATTAACGGGATGAGATAGAGACTTAATTCCAGCACCTACCCCCACTAATGTGTGGGCGCTGATCACTTTAGTGCCCTTGTTTTTTTCTCTACTCCTACTCTAAGGGCACTTACGGGGTTGGCTTCAGGCTGAAAGTACCCTGTAACCAATTAGGCCCAATTAAGTCAAGTTCTCCACCGCGTAGAGTGCGGTGAATTTTTTTGGTGGTTCTAGGGACCTATTAGAGTGCCATAGAAGTGGAATTAGATTTACAACTTTTACGCCGAGAAAAAAACGTCATATGACCGGCCTATATAGGGAAGAAGAAGGAGGGAATGAAAGAGCTGTGAAAATACCCTGATGTTTCTGACGGCGATACACTCCGTTTTGATTCTCTAAGATCGGAGTTGAACTCCTGGTTGTTAAATTAAAAGCTAATTACCGGTGAAACCAGGACGGCAGATGTTGCACTGATTTAGAGAGCATTGTGGTCCAGAGCAGTCCTTCTTTTCTGTCATTGTGTTGTTTCCACACGGACAATTTTCTCCTGAAAAGAGGGATTACATTTTTACCGGGCCCCGATTTACCAGAATCCCGATTTACGGGGCAAAACCGTTTCCCTTGAGCATCCCGGTAAATCGGGGTCTGACTGTAGGTGGTGGACGAAGCCACTCTCCTCGCTCCGAGCGAGAAAAGGTCAGCGCGAAGCCTAATAGAGGGCGTTTTCTGAGTTCACACTAGACATTATTAGGTAATAAATACCTGTAAAGTGATCACAAGACCACGCATGGCTGTTACACTGACACGGTATACAACTGTTAGTTTCCGCACTGAAATAGTAGCCGTGTCGAGTACACCGATCACAGTAGTCCCCCACTGTCTTGTTCGTACATCCAACACACTTGACGTTGCTGTAAACTGGTGGTTATTTGATGGGTTAGTTTGTTATGGGAGTCTGCCACTGAAATTGTAACATGGAACACTCACAACAGTCGGACTGCCACACGGATCGAGAAATAGCCGCGCTGACGGCCAAAAAAAACACTCACAACACTGATAATCGATATCAACCCCGACACAATCTAGAAGCGAGAGAAGCAGTATAGCACTGTTTTTACCGAGAAGAATGGTTGGCCACGTCGCTCCCCTCTGTGTTCCTACGGAGGGGCAGGCTACGCGGCCAAGAAGACTGGAGAAGAAGGGGTAGCTAGCAAACAAAACAGTGACAGAGCAGAGAGCACAGAGTTGGAATAGTTCTTTGGCCTGGCATTGAATATATGAAGAATCTGGTGACTGAAGAATGAAGAAGTGCTGAGTAAATGATTTACTAAATGTTCGTAAATATAAAATTAGAGACGAAAAAAGAACTGTCTGATGACTCATGACGAAGTCAGCACTTCTTTCAAATGAATGTCACTAATTCAAAATGCTAAATCTAGATATCTTGGTTGAAAAAACGCCGATATTTAGGGATCAGGGATTGTGAAAGTGTGTGTCGAAAGTGAGTGTGCCCGTCGTGTCTGTCTCTGTGTTCAAGACCTGTTGAAGCAGTCCCATAAATCTGGACCTCAGCTATGTCCATAATCTGGATGGTTACAACATCTGTAGTGGCAGGATCATCACCCGCCGATATAAAGGCGTCCGATACTTTAACTCTATCTGTTTCAGTCGTCTTAGGACATTTGATACGATATGTATAATAACCATAGGGTGCGACATCGTCTATTGAGCCACAGATGACTCCCCAATCATGTGCTTGGGTGTCGTATAGTGTGACAGTAGTGCCAAGGATTCGGGATTTTAATCCCTCGTCGTTCCTAGACAGTTCGGATATGAAGAGCATGTATGAGAGTATCAAAACTAGAAAGCAGGAACCGACCTACACAAATAAACAACCAATCAGAACTCGTTATTTAGGTCACTTGACTGGTTATCAGCCAATCAGGGACTAGTATTTCCTGATTCGGTCGGTTCCTGTCATGCTAGAAAGAAGCTAGGGAACAGAAAATCTGAGAGAAATAATTTGAAGTATTCACCTGTCTTCAATTTGAACGAAATCAATCACTGCCTTAGTTTGAAGCTGGAATATAAGCCATTGTGGATCTGTTGATGACATATCGCTGTGATAGAAGGTAGAAATATCTCCATCAAACGCATTTGATACTGGGAAACCATTACCCGGCCAATTATTGGTGTGGGCACTAGCATTTTTGATTGGTATTTTGAATGATGACCCAGGATTTAGTAGAAGCAGGAACACAATTAGGAACATATCTCCAGTTGGGCTCGATACACTCGATAAAAAGTTGGGAAACACGATATAAGGAAATGAATTCCAGAGACTCGCTCAACACATTATCTTCATCTAGGGAGAGGTCCCACGTGCGTCAAATGACATCTCCCACTGTGCTCTCACTGTGCTCCCACTGTGCTCTCCACTGTGCTCCCACTGTGCTCTCCCAAGATAATGTTAGAAAGAATCGGAGTTTCTGGTCTGAGCCTCTAGACTCTATAGCTTTCAGGCATCGCTCTAGAAGCGTGGACTTGGAGTTGGTCGATCAGGGAGATAAAAATAGAATTATATTCTTCATCTATAACTACGATCTAGACTGTGATTTTAACACGTGACTGAGCTCAGCTGAGGTAATGCGGCACATGGTTTGATCTGAGAGGGAGGGCGGGGAGAATGGCTCCATTGTGGCAAACTGCTTCTTTTTTATAGTTTAGCAACAACACAAGTAGGGGGAAATGTATGAATATGGCACCCACGTGACCCCAATGACGTCACGTGACTAGGTCACGTGACCTAGTCACACTCCTGACAAACTCTACTCTCAAGCACGGTGCATGTCCAGCGAAGCATACGAGATCATTGGTCAGCGATGCCCATGGAGGATCACCCCCCCCCCCCCCCCCCGATGACCTGATAATGGCCATGGTTCTATCTACTCACGTAATGGTACAAAGGGGCTATTCTCCGCCCCTCTCTCCCAATACTCACGTAATGGTACAAAGGGGCTATTCTCCGCCCCTCTCTCCCAATACTCACGTAATGGTACAAAGGGGCTATTCTCCGCCCCTCTCTCCCAATACTCACGTAATGGTACAAAGGGGCTATTCTCCGCCCCTCTCTCCCAATACTCACGTAATGGTACAAAGGGGCTATTCTCCGCCCCTCTCTCCCAATACTCACGTAATGGTACAAAGGGGCTATTCTCCGCCCTTCTCTCCCAATACTCACGTAATGGTACAAAGGGGCTATTCTCCGCCCTCTCTCCCAATACTCACGTAACGGTACAAAGGGGCTATTCTCCGCCCCTCTCTCCCAATACTCACGTAATGGTACAAAGGGGCTATTCTCCGCCCCTCTCTCCCAATACTCACGTAATGGCACAAAGGGGCTATTCTCCGCCCCTCTCTCCCAATACTCACGTAATGGTACAAAGGGGCTATTCACCGCCCCTCTCTCCCAATACTCACGTAATGGTACAAAGGGGCTATTCTCCGCCCCTCTCTCCCAATACTCACGTAATGGTACAAAGGGGCTATTCTCCGCCCCTCTCTCCCAATACTCACGTAATGGTACAAAGGGGCTATTCTCCGCCCCTCTCTCCCAATACTCACGTAATGGTACAAAGGGGCTATTCTCCGCCCCTCTCTCCCAATACTCACGTAATGGTACAAAGGGACTATTCTCCGCCCCTCTCTCCCAATACTCACGTAATGGTACAAAGGGGCTATTCTCCGCCCTATCCACACAGTGATCAGAGTTTCCCCTACACACCTCTCGGCATGAGAGACACTCACTTCCCTTCCGGATGTAGCCTGCCAAACAGGCCTCACAGGTGATACTATAAGGGGAATAAATCATGTAAATGGGAAGGATTAAGGAATTGGGTTAGGGAAGTTATCGCTTAGGTGAATTGATTACCCCCCCCCCCCACTAAACAATATTTACCACTGAGTATTGTTGCTCCCCCCCCCCACTAAACAATATTTACCACTGAGTATTGTTGCTCCCCCACCCCCACTAAACAATATTTACCACTGAGTATTGTTGCTCCCCCCCCACTAAACAATATTTACCACTGAGTATTGTTGCTCCCCCACCCCCACTAAACAATATTTACCACTGAGTATTGTTGCTCCCCCCCCCCCCACTAAACAATATTTACCCCTGAGTATTGTTGCTCCCCCACCCCCACTAAACAATATTTACCTTTGAGTATTGTTGCTCCCCCACCCCCCCCCCCCTAAACAATATTTACCACTGAGTATTGTTGCTCCCCCACCCCCACTAAACAATATTTACCACTGAGTATTGTTGCTCCCCCCCCCCACTCAACAATATTTACCCCTGAGTATTGTTGCTCCCCCCCACCCCCACTAAACAATATTTACCACTGAGTATTGTTGCTCCCCCACCCCCACTAAACAATATTTACCCTTGAGTATTGTTGCTCCCCCACACCCCACTAAACAATATTTACCCCTGAGTATTG
Organism: Hormiphora californensis; assembly: GCA_020137815.1. Classification (NCBI taxonomy): domain Eukaryota; kingdom Metazoa; phylum Ctenophora; class Tentaculata; order Cydippida; family Pleurobrachiidae; genus Hormiphora; species Hormiphora californensis. The sequence goes on from CM035357.1 coordinate 761,940, forward strand.
TTGCTCCCCCACCCCCACTAAACAATATTTACCCCTGAGTATTGTTGCTCCCCCACCCCCACTAAACAATATTTACCCTTGAGTATTGTTGCTCCCCCACCCCCACTAAACAATATATTTACCCCTGAGTATTGTTGCTCCCCCACCCCCACTAAACAATATTTACCCTTGAGTATTATGCTGACACTTCACACAACGTCCATCCTCTGTACACTCGCTGTTACCGTTACACCGGCACTGTCTGCTACAATCCGGCCCGTAGTACCCAAAGAAGCACCTACACTGATTGGGGGCTATACACTGCCCATGGTAACAACTGTCACAGTACGGGACACACCTGTAGGAGGAACATGTGTAGTTAAAGCTGAAGGAATTGGAAATTATGGATTTCTTTCGCTTACCCTCTAATATATCTTCCCCTCTTACAGTTCTTCCATTCCCAAAGTCCCCTCACTATCTTCTCACAACCCTATGTCTACAATTAACCCTTCTCACAATATAACTAAAATGTTCATCGTCGATCTAAAATACTAGCAGCTATCTCGTACCCTCTCAAATCATACAAAATTATCTCATTCTCACACTAAAATACCTGTCTTTAGTGGGTACATCGATAGTACCTGGTGGGCAGGTACAATTGTACCCCTTCTCTGTATCCTGACACACCTGGTCATGTCTACACGTGTGAACCTCCAACTCGCATTCATTCTCAGGGGGACACTGAAAGAGAGAGTTAATGTTATCATAATGATAATATCATTCCCTTTGAGTAAACAAATTGTTTCGTTTCGATTAGTATTCCTATCAATCATCATATGGCTATGTCATATGTTTCCCTCCGCCACCTAAATACGACACAGCTATAAACCACAGCTGAAATTTACCGTAAAGTAGTGTGGTGAGGTGGATATCTGATAAAGGTTGCCCCCCTCACACCGCCCCTCTCTCCACACACAGTGTGACTCTTCAGAGCAGGTTGTACAGGCGATATAGTGGTCACACTTCCTGGGGCACTGCTGAGGCGCTATCCTCAGGTCACATCTAATAAAATGGGGGTGATTATAATAAACCTGGATAGAGGGTTGAACCTAATGACGAGGTAGAATCTTGTAACTTTTTGTGATGATCACATCCGCCTGTATCCCAAAAAGCTCTCTCAATTATCTGATATATCAGCAAAAGATACCTCGTTTGAGGCAGTACCTCACCTCTGAAATGTGCAGTACCAGTCGAGATGAGTGGCAGCGATACATCGATCGAGTGTTGTGCTCCATGAGCAGCCTCTTCTCACTGTACAACTGCAGGGGTATTAATTGTCAAACTCAAACTCTCAAGGAAAGTTTCTATCATGTGAGATAAAGAAGTTACCTGATACAATCGTCAACAGCACCGCACACTTCCGGACAAGATTTCACTCTCCCACCATCTCCGTCTACCACGCACCCCTCTCCCTCATTCCAAGTACATCCTTCCGCACCATTACAACCCGAGCAGGTATCGTGGGAGAGACAGGAACAGGTATAGGTGTTATCCATGTTGGTTATATCCGACCTTATAAATGGATTTATAGATTGTAATTCCTATAGAGATCGAAAACATCTAAATCAGATCAATTCTATGTTTATTATAATAGACTGATACATTTAATCGGTTTTCAATTTGTCTTAATTTTGTGGATCATAAAAAGACCTGATTAACTGGAAGATGACCTCACCTGCATGAACCTTGAGCCCAGGTACATCCCAGTGCACGTATACACAAGTTACATAGAGTCAGAGAGGAACAGGGGAGACCAAGGTCATCTGTGTTTTTAGTCTTGTATGGACACCTGTTGGGTGAACAGTGTGTGTCATAAGTTTGTTTTGATATACCATCTGATCTCCTCGAGCAAAACAATTAAATCGCAAGCTCTACAGCTGATACAAAATTGAGTACCCGGTATCTTTCCTTGCTGGGTAACCCGATGGGGTACGTGCAAGGGAGAGAGAGAATACGGATAGAGAAATGGGACCTTGGTACCCAATACAAAAAAGAACAAATAACATCCCCCACATACCCGGGTATTGGTGATTGAAGGCAGGGTCGGGGTGTATGACGGCTATCGTCGCACCACACACAACCAAACCTCTCACACACATCCTGATCTGAATTAGATGGGAATAAGATTTGGAGTAAAACGATCCTCGGATATGATACTTAGTTGTGTCGAAAGTTCGGCAATGGACGTAAAACATGCATGAATTTATAACAATTATGAAGACAAAATCAACTCAAAAGCACATGAGGTCATTCATTACCTGTAATGCTAAGGCAGATGCTAAGAGAACTATCTAGGGACAAAACAGAGCTATGAACAGTTCCGTTAAATCCTCCGGTAAGATAGAGAGAGGACTCCACCAGAACAAGATGGGAGGAGAGGAGTCCGGGAGTCCGCACAAAGGGCACCCTCGCATCAGGGGAAAGGTGGACCGCCACTGCCTCGTTCTATGTAAAGGAGATATGATGATAGTTTGATGATAGCAAAATATGTGTATCTTTTAGGTCTTGAAATATTGTCTATCCTGCAACTTGCAGTTGTAAGCAAGTTTTAATTGAAATGGTCTCACTAAATTATAGCTCTACAACATAGGTATCTCTTGCTTGAAACATACCACATTTCGTTGTCCACCCACCACAACCACAACATTATCATCCGTGCCGTGGGGGGCATGGGTATAAAACCTGCCACCCAGACCCACCCTGGATACCATCCTCCAACCGCTGTCCTCGGACCAGGCCCAGTGGCCTTCCAGACCCAGCACATGGATACCGTCTGTACTTTGTGACGTCATGACGTGACCGTACATAGCCGGGACTGGGACTAGAGAGAACAATGTGGGCCGGTTAGTGACTGGGACTAAGGGAAATGGTCGAATGTAAGGTTAGCCGCACAGCGCTTATAATACCGTCTGTAGTTTCTGTTTGGCCGACACTGATCACAGACTGGTAACATGTCAAAATTTCAGTGGAGCTATTGATAACGAAGCTGAAATCACAAGTTTGTAAGATGTACCTGTGTTTGTGATGGCATGCCATTCAGTAGACCCGTTATTCCGTCTGTAAAGTGTATTTTGGGGGCATCCTGATACATTCATCCCTCCAAACACAAACCAGTTCCCACCTCGAACCACTGACGCAGATGCACCTATTGAATCATGGAATGTAGATTTTATAACTTGCAATAAATAACAAAAGAGAGATCACTGTCGGTTACCATGGTTACAAAGGTAGTTACTAAACACTCCAAGGTTACCATGGTGACAAAGGTAGTTACTAAACACTCCATGATTACCTAACGCGGGAAGGCCCGTTGTAGGATGTTGTGTCCAAGTTTCTGAGGGCAGGTGAAGACACCAAACTTCATTGGACAAACCAGTTTGAGTAACGCCTCCTGTAGAAAATATAAAGTTGAGTATTTTAGACCACCAACTAAAAAGAATTTGAACGTACGAGACACGAGTACTAACATTGTTTTGTTAGTAACAAAAGCTACCGTATAGAACCCACCACCCACCACTAAGGCTAAACTAATGTATAGAACCCCGGACCCGCAAACCTATTATGCATATTCCATCATCTCCCATTGGCAGAGCAGTATGATGATATCTGGGAGAGGGTCTGGTTGGGGATGATATCTTCAACTCCCTCCACTCCATAGTATCAACATAGAACAACCAAACATCACCAAATATGTTGGTCAGGTCGAATCCACCAAATGTTACCAAAACACGCCTCCCATCTATTGGAAAAGGGAAGAGGGAGTTGTCATGTTCAGAGTCAGATTGTATGAAAAATACAGGAATAATTAAAGCTGAAACGCTATATATAACGTGTTGGGCAAAAAAAATGTCCCCCCTAGACTAGCATAGTTCCAGATATCGTAGAGCTCTAAAATTTTACACAGTTACTCTATGGGACATATAAATAAGTTCCACAAAATTTCAGACTTTTAGCTCAAAGTTCATTTTTTTGATCAGAATGAACATTGTTATTCATTCCAAAAAACATGATTTTTCGGTCCAGAAGCCAAGCAATTGTCTTTGGCTCTCGATTTTCTTTCAAATGCGACCAAGAAAAGCCAAAACGGACAACCACAAGGCACACAGTGGTCATGTTTCTGACAGTTAGTCAGGTCATGTGATCCCCACCGAATCGTGTAATTTATTCAGAATTGCTAATCATGGTGGAGAATCACGTATCACAGCTGCTAATGAGGGATGACGATGACTATTGGTCATGAGATCCGAAGCTCATTAACAAGTGGCCTCTTTACCCAAGTGCTCCCGAATCACATGTCGCTTTTTCGATACACATCCCTCATTAGCGACTGTGATACGTGATTCTTCCCCACTAAGCCTGATTAGCAACTCACGATTCGATGGGGATCACATGACCTGACTAACTGTCAGAAACATGACCACTGTGTGCCTTGTGGTTGTCCGTTTTGGCTTTTCTTGGTCGCATTTGAAAGAAAATCGAGATCCAAAGACAATTGCTTGGCTTCTGGACCGAAAAATCATGTTTTTTGGAATGAATAACAATGTTCATTCCGATAAAAAAAATGAACTTTGAGCTAAAAGTCTGAAATTTTGTGGAACTTATTTATTTTTCCCATAGAGTAACTGTGTAAAATTTTAGAGCTCTACGATATCTGGAACTATGCTAGTCTAGGGGGGACATTTTTTTTGCCCAACACGTTAGGTGTAGATTGCGAAATCTGACCGCGGTGTACCGGTCGACCGGTGTTTTTGTACTGACAGCGGGCAGTTAAACAACCTCCCCCGGCAGGTGCACAGTTGCTCGACAGTCTATTTCTGGCTGCTATTTCTGGCTGCTATTTCTGGCTGCTATTTCTGGCTGCTAGACCTATTTCTGGCTGCTAAATCTATTTCTGGCTGCAAGCAGCCAGAAATAGGGTCTAGCAGCCAGAAATAGATTTTAGCAGCCAGAAACAGATCGTGATCATAGTTCCCCGCCAATTGTCTTTCTATAAACACTCGCATAAACACACATTTAATGTGGGTTGAAATCAAACAGTAAACTAGATAGATATCGATAAAATTCAAATGATGAGGTTGGATTTCCTCGCAGAGGTGATTGCAGTTCGAATGTCAGGTCTCTTGGAGAGCTCCGTTGCTTTCTTGGAAATGCCGGTCCAGGTTGTGGAAGTGAACAGCTCCTCAACTGCGGCAGGAGAAGTGATGATGATTTCAGCGGTGTTCTTGGTGAAGTGATTCGGTATCTGCAGCTAATTGGGTATGGGATACGGGAGACGAATCGGTGAAGTGATTCAATATCTGCAACTAATTGGGTATGGGATACGGGAGACGAATCGGTGAAGTGATTCAATATCTGCAACTAATTGGGTATGAGATACGGGAGACGAATCGGTGAAGTGATTCGGTATCTGCAACTAATTGGGTATGAGATACGGGAGACGAATCGGTGAAGTGATTCGGTATCTGCAACTAATTGGGTATGAGATACGGGAGACGAATCGGTGAAGTGATTCGGTATCTGCAACTAATTGGGTATGGGATACGGGAGACGAATCGGTGAAGTGATTCGGTATCTGCAACTAATTGGGTATGGGATACGGGAGACGAATCGGTGAAGTGATTCAATATCTGCAACTAATTGGGTATGAGATACGGGAGACGAATCGGTGAAGTGATTCGGTATCTGCAACTAATTGGGTATGGGATACGGGAGACGAATCGGTGAAGTGATTCGGTATCTGCAACTAATTGGGTATGGGATACGGGAGACGAATCGGTGAAGTGATACGGTATCTGCAACTAATTGGGTATGGGATACGAGAGGCACCTGTTTTGTTTTACCGGTCCCCTAGCTCCAAACTTGAAATTCAAGCGCTCTCACCAGCCAGCATCTACCACTCCTATACCTGAGGATGAAGACTTAGCGGTTCCGCCTGTCCCTTTCCCTCCAGTCCCTGAATACCTACCACCTCCCCTGTCTCCGGCTCCTTTCCTACCTCAACATCCAGCCTGTACTCCGCCTCCACCGTCTCCTCCGCCACTCCATTATCTACCCCTTTCCGGTTCTCAACACGACGTACCTGGTCCTGCCCGAAAGGGAAGGAAGGGAAGGAACATCACTCCGGAGGAGATCATGGAGACGTACACCGATATCCACAAGGAGGTTCAACCACTCAGAGAAGTCCTGCGGTGCATGGAGGAGGATCAAGAAAACCGCTGAAATCATCGTCACTTCTCCTGCCGCAGTTGAGGAGCTGTTCACTTCCACAACCTGGACCGGCATTTCCAAGAAAGCAACGGAGCTCTCCAAGAGACCTGACATTCGAACTGCAATCACCTCTGCGAGGAAATCCAACCTCATCATTTGAATTTTATCGATATCTATCTAGTTTACTGTTTGATTTCAACCCACATTAAATGTGTGTTTATACGAGTGTTTATAGAAAGACAATTGGCGGGGAACTATGATCACGATCTGTTTCTGGCTGCTAAAATCTATTTCTGGCTGCTAGACCCTATTTCTGGCTGCTTGCAGCCAGAAATAGGTCTAGCAGCCAGAAATAGGTCTAGCAGCCAGAAATAGCAGCCAGAAATAGCAGCCAGAAATAGACTGTCGAGCAACTGTGCACCTGCCCCTCCCCCATGATACTAACCAGGCCAATGCTCTGACAGTACTAACCAATAGTTGCGGATAGAGTTGTATGCCCAAGACGGGGCGGCATGGTGGTGTGATGGTTTGGAACCCAGTCATAACTCCTCACCACCCAGTCCTCCTGTGGATTACTTGGCTCCAAACACCGCTCCTCCGAGCCACCACCATCAGGTACCAGCCCAACTATGGGGCTGCTGCCGCTTCTGTTGCATTTACACAGTCCTGAATTAAGGAGTGGGGTGGGGAGTTAACCGATAACAGAAATGATTATTAATTTCTGCTTTCTTTGATCTAGCTAATGTCCAGTACTTGCACTTTTTCATACATTACACTAACCACGTACTAACCACTTACTATTATCCACTGACCTGTTGAGGTGACACATGTTCCCGTTCCTTTACACTCCCCCGGACACACCTCATACCCACACTGTGGTCCCATCCTGTCATCCCGACACCTACAATCATCACACAACCCCCCAGTGGAGTTGAACCTCTGTCCGTCACGACAGTTGTAGGTGCAATTTAGGAGGGAGTAGGAGAGATTGAAGTGGGAGCTCGATACTCCTTCATAAAGTATTACAACGGGACCACGTGCACGGAGAGTCAGGGTCGGCGCTGCTGTCCGAGTGAGGTCATGTGATAGGATAGCCAGGAGCCGAGGGGAACTCGTGTTGTAACCATGGTAACCAGGGGATGATGATGTGATGTTGTAACCATGGTAACCAGGGGATGATGACGTCATGTTGTAACCATGGTAACCAGGGGATGATGATGTCATGTTGTAACCATGGTAACCAGGGGACGTCACATGTGAAGTCACAGGTAATCCCTGCCAGATATACAGGACACCAGGAAGAGAGGGCTGGTTACCGGTGATACCCTCTACAGTTATCAGAAGGGTTGATGTTGATATTGGATCTACCATCCACAGAACACTCTCGTAACTGCAAATGGAAGTGGGTGTCAACTGTCAGAGATATGTAACAGTCTTATCTCAAACTAGATATTATCATAGCTACGGTAGGGGAGGGAGGGACGCTTGATTCAAGATGATGTGTTATACTACTTCGAAATAGAACTCTGTCTCCCATATATGACGTCATATCATGGCTACAGTGAGGAGGGATCAAGGTATGCCTAATTAAAGATGACCTGGTCGTATACATGCTACTCTCCCAACTATCTCATATATGACGTCATATTGATCATGTTGAAACACTCACCCTCCGTCAGTGTCGTGTGCAGTCCTGATACTCCTACTGTTGCCAAGTGCACCGTCCTCTGTAGTGGTGATATAGGTACGTGGTCGAGCACCAAGGTAACAGGTTCCTCGTCTTGGGTCACCATAGTAACCATCAGAGCAACGCTCACAGTTGAAACCTTGGAGGGAAGTGACAAATATCACGTCACAATAATTGGAGTACCATGTGCTCACACCGAGCCCTCTGTCTTTTCGAGCACGTGCTCCCCTCTACGTGAGAATCGCGGGACCAACTTACAAAAAGTACCCGGGTCCCTGTACCTGTGATGAGCTAATCACTCACTGCATGCACCTGTATTAACAAACAGACAATGACGTTATGACCTAGATAGTAGGTATACCTGTGGTGTGGTGAAGACAATAACACTCCCCGGTATGCCTATCACAGTAACCCTTACTGGGGTCATGTTGGTTATTACACTGGCAAGGACTACACGCCTCCGTAGGTTGGAGTACCACTCTGAAGGAGCCTACCACACATAACTCACACGCCGCTCCGTCTGTCATATCTGTACAGGGGAGGGGGTATCAGTATCTGTATATTGACAGATTTTTCAGTTACTGAGAAATGAGAATACCTTACTCTCGTTTTTTAAGAAACGCTTTAGTAAGAAACTTTTTTATAAGAAACTTTTCAAATGTAAATCACACAATTCACAGACACCACAACAAAATAGAACACCCCTAACTTGTTTAGTTTCTTGATAAAGGGGAAATTCTTTTTGTTTTTGGATTGCCTACACTTGTAGTTTCCTAGAAAAAAAGTTTCTTATTAAAAAGTTTCTTGAAATATACGAGCTTAATTAACGAGAGTAAGGTATTCTTAATTCAACCCATCCCCACAAAACAAAAACAGCCATGAGAAAGCACTTATATACTAGTAATTAGCATACCAACAAAGACATAAAGCACCTATAGCAATTAATAATACTAACGTATTATTTATTTGATTTAGTACCATTATATCGTTGTCTATCTTGTTAAAATACTAACGTTGGCAATTATCGCAGAGGCCCGGTCCCTGGCTAGCAATTAATAATACTAACGTTGGCAATTATCGCAGAGGCCCGGTCCCTGGCTGCAGGTACTGTGAAGGTTACACCCGCAATCCTGGTCACAACTGGGTCCAGTGTAACCAAGGTTACACTCACACTGGTTGAACTGGTTACACACCCCGTTCTTGCAACTGTACGCGTCACACCTGCTCAGTAGGGGAGGATGTTATTAGGACATGTGATTAGGACATGCAGTAGAAGGGGAGGATGAGGAAGTGTGCAATATGTGTGCAGCAGGAAGATAATTACTAATTATTAATTAGGACATGGGAGAAGAAAGAAATTGATTGTCTTACAAAAGACTGCCCAATTTTCAAAACCGAGCTCGGATGCCCGTGGATCAACTAAAGTTCAAGTGATAACCAAACAATGATCTCAATTAACGTTCAATTAAAGATTAATATTTTGTAAACTAATAACTTACATCGAAAGGCAGCTCCCGTATACATCTTTAGTATATCCCTCTTTGCACGGACATCGGTATTCTCTCTCAGTATCGATACATTCCGAGTTGATGGGACAATGGTAGTCACCTGGATGGTGGGATGAATTGGTAACCAGGGGATGATGATGTGATGTTGTAACCATGGTAACCAGGGGACAATGGTAGTCACCTGTATGGCGGGATGAATTGGTGAGTTGATGGGGCAATGGTAGTCACCTGTATGGTGGGATGAATTGGTGAGCTGCAGCTGTAGGGGTGATGTGTTGTGATGTTGTAACCATGGTAACCAGGGGACAATGGTAGTCACCTGTATGGTGGGATGAATTGGTAACCAGGGGATGATGATGTGATGTTGTAACCATGGTAACCAGGGGACAATGGTAGTCACCTGTATGGTGGGATGAATTGGTGAGTTTATGGGACAATGGTAGTCACCTGGTGGGATGAATGGGTGAGTTGATGGGACAATGGTAGTCACCTGTGACGGCGAGAAGGATTGGCTCGATAGAATTGTCTAATTTTTCGTTTATAAGTAGATATTATCAACACAAAACGCCTCGAAAAGGAAATTTGTAATTCCGACATGTAGTTTTTGCTGGGCCCACTGTAGCATATATGATACTATCGTCCGTAAGGGAATTCTAGTAACAAATCTAAATTATACAAGTTTGTGGGTGTTATGGCATAAATTCATGCTTTCATGAGGTTTGTAGCTACAAGTTCTACAATCGTGAACGGTTTTTACCAGGAAAAGAACCCAAATTTGAGATTTGTATCATATATGATACTATCGTCCTAAGGGTAAATTCTCCTAAAACATACATAATTCGGGCTAGAAAAGGAGCTAAGAGACAAATGGGGGCACTAAAATGTGTAGAATCATCGCATTAGTGGGGGTAGAGCACATATTTAGGTCGCTATCTGGATCCCTAATTGAGATAATTGGATAATTAGCTAATTATATGTCCCGCACGTGCAAATTATTCATGAAAATTTGCTCTGGGAAGGAGTTATGAGACAAATGGGGGCACAAAAATGTGTAGAATCATTACATTAGTGGGGGTAGAGCACATATTTAGGTCGCTATCTGAATCCATAATTGAGATAATTGGATAATTAGCTAATTAGTTGCCCTGAAGCGCTAATAAATGAGACTTTGCGGAGTATCCAAGACAAGTAGGGGCACTAAAATGTGTAAAATCATCGCCTTAGTGGAGGTAGAGCACATAGCTGAGTTTCTATTCCAACTCCTAAATGAGATAATTGGATAATTAGCTAATTGACGGTTGCACACCGTCCACTTTTCACCAAATCCCGTGGTTTCTAGGTAATCCTGAGCTCTTTTGCTCAATCTAAGGATCTTCTGACATCCCCTAATATCCCTAAACCCCTATAACCGTGTGTCCAAACAATAAATATGGGAAACTGTAGTACATTAGAGGTTGAACGTGTTGTAGGAGCAATAGGATATAAAAATTCTATAGAATTGTAGTTGGATCTTGGATGTATGAGAGGTCTAGGATGGAGCAAGAGGGTTCTAAAGAGCTGAAGGCAGTGTCTAGGGTTGTATCGAGTGTTTTACTATTGTGTAAAACGAGTCAAAGGTGATACAAATGGGGTTAGGGGTTGTCAGAAGATCCTTAGATTGAGCAAAAGAGCTCAGGATTACCTAGAAACCATGGGATTTGGTGAAAAGTGGACGGTGTACAACCGTCAATTAGCTAATTATCCAATTATCTCAACTAGGAGTGGGAATAGAAACTCAGCTATGTGCTCTACCCACGCTAAGGCGATGATTTTACACATTTTAGAGCCCTCACTTGTCTTGTATACTCCGCCTAGTCTCATTTATTAGCGCTCCAGGGCAACTAATTAGCTAATTATCCAATTATCTCAATTATGGATCCAGATAGCGACCTAAATATGTGCTCTACCCCCACTAATGCGATGATTCTACACATTTTAGTGCCCCCATTTGTCTCTTAGCTCCTTTTCTAGCACGAATTATGTATGTTTTAGGAGAATTTACCCTTAGGACGATAGTATCATATATGATACAAATCTCAAATTTGGGTTCTTTTCCTGGTAAAAACCGTTCACGATTGTAGAGTTTGTAGCTACATACCACATGAAAGCATAAATTTATGCCATAGCACCCACAAACTTGTACAATTTAGATTTGTTACTAGAATTCCCTTACGGGCGATAGTATCATATATGATACGGCGCCTTAAATGTTAATAACTCATTCAATTTTCAATATTTTTTGATGCGGCTTTTTGCATTCGGTCGGTTATGTCGAGCACTTTTATTCCTTCAAAGGATTAGTTGTGCCCCCAAAAAACAAAAAAATGAGAAATGTTTTTAAAAAAAGGCCGAAATTAGCCCCCTTAGAAGGGCTATAAAAATTTTTTCTTGATTTTCTGAGCTGATCTGGACGTGGTTTTAGGTTTATAATCCCTAAAACTAGCTTGTGACAAAATATAGGCCACCTAGATAAAACATAAGGACTTCCAGGCCGCCTAGAATAGACTGTAGCATATATGCTCTGTCGCCGTCAAAGGGTTATAGGGGTGATGTGTTGTGATGTTGTAACCATGGTAACCAGGGGACAATGGTAGTCACCTTTATGGTGGGATGAATTGGTGAGCTGCAGCAGTAGGGGGGGTGATGTGTTGTGATGTTGTAACCATGGTAACCAGGGGACAATGGTAGTCACCTGGTGGGATGAATTGGTGAGTTGATGGGACAATGGTAGTCACCTGTATGGTGGGATGAATTGGTGAGTTGATGGGACAATGGTAGTCACCTGTATGGTGGGATGAATTGGTGAGTTGATGGGACAATGGTAGTCACCTGGTGGGATGAATTGGTGAGTTGATGGGACAATGGTAGTCACCTGTATGGTGGGATGAATTGGTGAGTTGATGGGACAATGGTAGTCACCTGGTGGGATAACTTGGTGAGTTGATGGGACAATGGTAGTCACCTGTATGGTGGGATGAATTGGTGAGTTGATGGGACAATGATAGTCACCTGTATGGTGGGATGAATTGGTGAGCTGCAGCTGTAGGGGTGATGTTTGGTGACATAGACACCGTGCGCGACCAAGATTGTGCGGGGGGTCGCGCCAGGTGTCTATATGTCACCAAGGGTGATGTGTTGTGATGAAGGCATCGAGAGAGGTTCCCAGTTCTACAAACTGATTAACAAATAGAACAATGACGTGTGTTCCCAGTTCTACAAACTGAATAACAAATGGAACAATGACGGGGGTGTTCCCAGTTCCCTTCAGATAGGCGATGAGTCTATTGCAGCAAGTGATCTTGACTTTAAGTACTACAAGAAACTTCGAACAACCTAAATTGAGTGAAGACATTGAAGTCATTCATTTTGCATTAGGTACCATAACAGACATTGTTGCAAATTGTTGCAGCATCTTGCAGCAAAGGATATGATCTTCGAACAACCTAAACTGAGTGGACAACTGAAAATGTGACATTGCATTACCATAACAGACATTGTTGCAAATTACCTGTTAGACATTCGTTTCTGGGAGGGCAGGTTTCGTAGTGCCAAGT